>JAVIAB010000088.1:33004452-33291952 GCA_032433765.1 Megaustenia siamemsis | reverse complement strand
CATCCATCTATCTATCCATCCATCCATCCATCCATTCAACGTCCTAACAATTTTTGTTCAGAAAATTATGGTCACAAAAGTATGATCCTGAAGATCAGCGCATATGTCAAAATATAAAGAAATATGACATTCTATGCGGGCTCGCGAGTACAGCTGTAGAAAACAAAAAATGAACATAAAAGACTTTTGCGGAACGTTGTAGGTTGTCTTTGTCTTTCTGTTAGTCTAGCTGCTCAATATCAATCTATGTTTACATTAAAAGTATGGTTCACAAGATTGTGTACCATAATAATGTGTCCAAAATTTATTGTTAAAAAAATATTGGTCATTAAATTATGATCCACTAAAATAATGGTAACTAAAATAATCCCCAACATTATGGTCCAGGAAACTCTTGTTCAGAAATTATAAAGCGAATTGATTTAGAGCGAAATGCATTAAACATGAAACGACCTGGATCAAACTAGATAGAGCTAGCATTAGTCAGAACACTCTGAATTGAACTGGATAAGACCTGTATAATATCGTTTGTTATTGTTGTTCTCGTTTTCTGATGAAGGCCCCAATGTATGCCGAAGCGTCAGTATTTTGTTGTGTGCCTATATTGTAAAGCTGTCGCCATACCTTGTATATGAGTGAACGTTACACCCCGTTACTAGTTCCTTTCCCCAGCTTTACCGCAGCCTTGTAACTATTTACCTGTTCCCAAAATTGGATTAAGCTGGAATGCTTTAGAAAAAACTGGACGAAACCGGTTTCATCTAGTTGAAGCTGGATGGAATTGGTTGCAACAGGATTTAGTAATAAATTAATACGCCAATTGGCGTTATAGGGAATTTGGTGTTAGCAACCTTAATTTTTATAGACCTTCGGCACTTGATTTTTTAGGTAATGTGGTCGGTATTATCTCCCGTGCCGCTTTACTTTCCGAGAAAAAAAAATCCGGTACCCATTTAAGGCTGGGTGAACCCAGAAGCCGTCGATCATTATCGAACCCTACCTCTCGTTCTTTGTAGTCCAGTTCATTAATCACTGAGCTATCGCGGCTCCCCGGATTTAGTAGGGTTAAACAAAATGCAACCACTTTTAGCAACCACCATTTTGACCCAGAGATTCCTAACAAACTGTTTTTACTCCAGCAAGTGAATAATTGTATAAAACGTCAGTATATAACCTCACGTAGTGTCACGTTTACTGGTGTAGACGGCTATGCCTCTGCGCAGAACAATGGTTAAAAACACAATGTCATGTCCGGTTGATGCACTGGGTCGTACTATGCAGGACACGGAGGAGAACAATGAGAAAATGGGTGTTGGAGAGGGAGTTTATAAGAACTTTCGTTCGAATACCGGTAGCGTCAAGTTTTTTCTATCCATCCATCCATCCATCCATTCTTCCATCCATCCATCCATTCATCTATCCATCCATTTATCCATCCTTCCATCTATCTATCTATCTATCTATCTATCTATCTATCTATCTATCTATCTATCTATCTATCTATCTATCTATCTATCTATCTATCTATCTATCTATCTATCTATCTATCTATCTATCTATCTATCTATCTATCTATCTATCTATCTATCTATCCATCCATCCACTTATCCATCAATCCATCCATCCACCGACCCACCCACCCACCCACCCATCCATCCATCCGTCCGTCAGTCCGTCAGTCCGTCCGTCCGTCCGTCCGTCCGTCCGTCCGTCCGTCGTCTGTCTGTCTGTCTGCCCGCCTGCCTGTCTCTCTGCCTGTCAGTCATTCCGAGCCGCAGTCGGCCTCATAGGGCTTAGACTCAGGTACTCTTTCCCTGTTTCTAAATTGTCTTTCTAGCAGTCTCAATCCTTGCAAAGATCTTTGATCAAATCTCGCCATCTGTCTCTCTTCTGTGCAACCATCTCAGTCTCAATGAGGGAGCCTATTCCTGCTGCCTTTGCATTCCTGATCAATGTTCTTCTCAGTGTTTCTCTGTGTCGGCCTCTTTTCCTCCTACCTGTTGTTTCCCACTTGAGGGCTTGCTTTGCTATTCGGTTATTATCTCTTCTCGTCACATGTCCAACGTATTTTGTATCAGGTCTACGTTTCATTAACAAGGACTTTATTACAATAGTGGCTCGTTAGACCTCAGATCAACTCTTCTTTGCCAAGCGGAAGAAACAACAAACCTCCATCTTGGATCGATCGAGTTTTTTTTTTCTAGCGCGGATTAAATAACATGTCAGATTCGAATACCCCCCGGCGACTGCACTGTACAAGCGGCCTTTATTCCCCATTTCTATAAGAAACCCTCCACCTTTGGCAGATCTCTATAATTGGAAAATGGCGTGAAGATAGATTAGTTAAGTTTAGATTAGCTTAGATTAGTTTAGTTTAGTTTAGTTTAGCTTAGTTTAGTTTAGTTTAGTTTAGTTTAGTTTAGATTAGTTTAGTTTAGTTTAGTTTAGCTTAGATTAGTTTAGTTTAGTTTAGTTTAGTTTAGTTTAGATTAGTTTAGTTTAGTTTAGTTTAGTTTAGTTTAGTTTAGTTTAGTTTAGATTAGTTTAGTTTAGTTTAGTTTAGTTTAGTTTAGTTTAGCTTAGTTTAGTTTAGTTTAGTAGACAGATCATCTGCATTGCACATCGAGCAACTCCATGGTACGCTCAAATTCCCACCTCTGGCATGCACTGAGAACTGATGGAGTTCTTTATATAAACCTTAGGAGTAAGATGCAATTTCTTCGCCATCACCAGAAGACGATAGCACGACGATACCTTAGACAATAACAAGATATTGTACTATAGTAATCATTTTCTGTTTGACTAAATATCTATTGACCACCCAGCTCTTACTCTCTCTACCTTTCAGCGATTTTCCTAGAAACAGACTAACTAATGGCGAAGTGAGTAGTGATCAAGAGGGAAGGCAAACAGGTACTCAATCATACCGCGCTGAAGTCGGATGTATTGAGCCGAAAAGCATAAATTGCTCCACACAGCTTTACTGCAAACCACAACACGCCGCATCTCCGCCAAATTAACGTCTTTTAAGGCCGGATAGCGATGATGAAGAGACTATTCATGCCTTTATTAGTCGTTGTGTGAACGCCAGAAAGAAAGAAAAAAAGAGAGAGCGAGCGAGAGAGAGAGAGAGAGAGAAAGAGAAATAAATAACTATTGAGATGTGTGTACAGACAGCACTTAATAAATTTCCCTTGGTTGTACTGTTGCTAGGAATAAATTAAAAACTGTACTGCACAACAACAATAAAGGCATGAAGCCAACACATGCTTCTTGGCTATAGACTATACACGGGGGGGGGGGGGGGAAAGGGCAGACTGGCCCAGCACATAACGATCCATTCATTCGTCATTAATTATTTGGCAGTTTGCCGGGACTGGCTAACCAGCAGGTGTTGGGATACACTATAGCCATCACACCACCCTACCTTGATTTTAGTTCACTGCTGTTCATTTTAATCATTTTATGTCTCGTATCTAATGAAGGGTATTTTCCCGAAATGTCGTAGTTTGTCTCGTCTTTCCACAGGTTTAGCCATTTATTACCATTTTATGTTTATTTGACATGTTCTTTTATTGCAACTCTACTCGCGGCCCGCATGATATTCAATATATTATCTATTTCATATTTGGGCGAATCTCCGTTTAATATTTGGACCAATCTTCATTTAATATATGACAATCCTGGATTGGAATTTGGCCACGTAATTTGGGGTAAGATAATAAATAGTAAGAGTACATTGGAGGCAGCTGGAATGTGGTTGATTAGAAGAATGTTACGAATTATATGGAGAGCATAAGTTACTAATGAAGAATGCTTAAAAAGATGTCAGAAGAATGTTACGATTTCTATAGAGAGCACATGAAGAATGTTTAAAAGGATGTCAGAAGAATGTTATGATTTCTATGGAGAGCACATAAAGAATGTTTAAAAGGATGTCAGAGGAATGTTATGATTTCTATGGAGAGCACATGAAGAATGTTTAAAAGGATGTCAGAAGAATGTTATTGTTTCTATGGAGAGCACATGAAGAATGTTTAAAAGGATGTCAGAAGAATGTTACGATTTCTATAGAGAGCACATGAAGAATGTTTAAAAGGATGTCAGAAGAATGTTACGATTTCTATAGAGAGCACATGAAGAATGTTTAAAAGGATGTCAGATGAATGTTATGACTTCTATGTAGAGCACATGAAGAATGTTTAAAAGGAGCGAGAGAAACCAAAAAATGTCATCAGAATCATAATTAAAAGACAATCTGCATGTGTTGTTGATGTGATGCGAAAAGAAGATATTGAGAATACTATAACATTGGTCAGAGTGAAAGTAAACAAGAGCAGAGGAAAACCAAGAGAAAAAAAAATGTGAACAGCTTATCCAAATGACATAATAAAAGCACGCGGATTGAAATCATGACATGCCTGATTGACCGAGTGATGTGTGAGAGATAATCGCCTACATCAACCGGCATGGCACTTGATGTGATTAAGTTGGGGCTCAAGGTTTTGTTTATCCATTTTTTATTCTTGTGGGGTGGTGATAAGAAAGTGTCATAAAATAAACACACACCCCACCACCCACGTTTATGTCACTCCCTCGCAGCAAATATAACACAAATACAAACAAATATACGCTGCACGGCTGTAGACCAAGACAAAGCATTCTTCAAAATTATTGATTTTACATTTTGTTTTGTTTGTTTTTGTTGCAGTTGAAGACCGTTCAGTCAAAACATTTATTCTTTGTTTTGGCTTGCCTGCATAGTTTTTAACATTCTTTACGTCTGTGACTTTTATCAGACGCGTCAGATATGTAATGTGGATGATCCGTTGATGAAACTAAACTAAACTAAACTAAACTAAACTAAACTAAACTAAACTAAACTAAACTAAAACTAAACTAAACTAAACTAAACTAAACTAAACTAAGCTGAACTGGACTGGACAGATATGTCAATTGTTGGTAGTCACTTAGAACTGTAGAGACATGTTAATTATTGGTAGTCACTTAGGTATGTAGACAGTAGGGATATGAATAAAATAGCAACAGGGAAATATTATCACAAATACTATGCAGAAATCGAAGCAATAAAATTTACAAAAGAAAAACTGCTGAAAAGTAATTCTAGCCCACAGCCTGTAGTGTTTTTGACCGATGCAAGATCAACACTCCAGGCACTACAATCTAGAAAATTGCCACATCTGCTGATCTTATTGACTGAACTCAAGCACCACAGGGTCACCCTGAGGTGGATCCCATCTCAATGTGGAATATGGGGAAACAAGAGAGCAGATTAGCCAGCAAAAGTGGACGCACAACCAGATGCACAAGTTACATACCATCAGAAGAAACAGATAATGAAATCAATCATACGACCACAAGCCCCAAATCAGGATGCTTTTCATAATATGAATAGAAATGAACAAGTTATCATTATACGCCGTAGAACAGGACACAATCGACTCCATAGTCACATGTATACAAAATTCAAGATCGACACCTCAAATACTTGTACATGTGGACAGGTGCCCCAGACTGCTGAACTTCATGACTGCACTGAATATAGTAGACTGAGGAAAATTATTTGCCCATAGATACAACACTACAGACAAAACTATATGGGTCACAGCAAGAATTACGAAAGATAGTAAAATGTATACAGACTACAGGTATTGACAATACTTCAGGCGAACGAAAGATATACAGATAGACCGCCAGTTCATGAAGCGTTTCAAAGATTTTGCTGCACAGGAAAGTTAGAATGTCTCTCAACACCAATTGATGTCGATGTAAATGCTGCTCCGGCATAGATACAAATGGAAGTTAGTGGGTCGCAAATAAAAAAAAATATTCTCAAATCAACGTTGAGATACTCGAAGATACTGGGCATCTATACATACTATTTTAGACGCAAACATTAGCCAATGATCACATCAAATGTTCAGAAAGTTACTTAATTGTTTGGCAGCACTTATGTTTGTGAAAATTTTTTTTTCAAAACTAAAGTGGACTAAATAAACAGTAAGAAATCGATGAACTGGTTCACATTTAGAAAACATACGACGCATTGCTGTTAGTCAAATACCACCAAAAACAGGCAACTTTGTGCATGAAATTTAGGTACAACCTCTTATCAAAGCGGAAAGCTTTCTATTTTTAATCTATTATTGAATTTATTTCAATCACATTTCTGTCTCACCCCACTCCTTTTCATTCCACTCTGTTATCTGTCTTCCACTCTCCATCACTAATATAATGTTTACATTGCAATCGTTTGCGAGTGCAAATTAGGTAAATTTATATAATGGCATCTTGCCCCAGCGTCTTCGTAATTTTTAGTTGCCTGCCTCTATAATTTAAAAGTAATAGTTCGATACAAGTTACCAAGATAAATAATAGGCAAAAATTAAAAAAAAAAAAAATTTAAGTTACGGAGAGACATGATCACATAAGCCAAGCAGGCACTGTACTTGATGATAATGTGTTCTGTTCTGCGTAATAGAGACAGTGATGCCTCTCCCGTATAACGTATACATGCATATTCATTAATGGGGCAGGTTCGCGACATCAGGCAGCAGCTGGACTCTCAGCGAATGCGGACACATAGGGCATATCTTGCACCACGATCATCAACTAATAATCTCATCTAGATCATACTCCATGCCCTCATTGTACTCTGATAATAAAATAATTTTAGCCAAGAAAGCAGTGTGTCGAGAGGGAAGGAACCCTAGTACTAAAAAGAAAAATATAGTTAAATCGAATTTGTTTAGCCAGAAGGCGCCTATATCGCAGCTATCAACTACAACAGAAACGGTACTTCTTCTACCTTTCAGCTCCCCATGGAGCATAGGTCTTCAACAAACACTTTCAAAGTCGTTCTGTTTCTTGCCAAACTTTTAAGATCATTCCATGTTTTCCCCATCATCTTCATCTCTGCTTCTGTCTGTCGCGTCATATGTCTCTTAGACAGAGAGCTTTTATCTTTCCTGGATGGCGGATTTACTTTTATTCTTTTCTTTGACTTGTCCACGTTTGTGAAGTTTTTTCGGCTTATTTTGGTTACAATATGGGATAGCCAGTCCCATGCCCAACCCTTATTTCTGACCTCTTACGAACATGCTTGGTAGGGTACAGCGCCACTATTCTTTACACCCCTTTAGGGCCCCGGCGGCGCACGGGTGAAAACGGTACTGCTCAAATGTAATCCCTTTTAAGAGCGGGCGATAAAAGTGAGAGATCGACGAATACTGAAGGGGAAATTAATTGTGCACTAAATTGTACTGGTAGGCCTTTAATTCAGACCAGTGCACGTTTTATAGTACAACATATGTTGGGTGATAGATATATGATTATGTTAGGTCTAATAGGTGGTGTGTAGAGTTATATTGGGTCTAATAGGTGGTGTGTAAAGTTATGTTGGATCTAATAGGTGGTGTGTAGAGCTATGTTAGATCTAATAGGTGCTGTGTAGAGCTATGTTAGGTCTAATAGGTGGTGTGTAGAGTTATGTTGGGTCTAATAGGTGGTGTGTAGAGTTATGTTGGGTCTAATAGGTGGTGTGTAGAGTTATGTTGGATCTAATAGGTGGTGTGTAGAGTTATGTTGGATCTAATAGGTGGTGTGTAGAGTTATGTTGGATCTAATAGGTGGTGTGTAGAGTTATGTTGAGTCTAATAGGTAGTGTGTAGAGTTATGTTGAGTCTACTAGGTGGTGTGTAGAGTTATGTTGGATCTAATAGGTGGTGTGTAAAGAGAATAACAGCAGGGCTGAAACTAAGAATAGCAAATGTTACATCTTCTCAATATTCTTGTATGGTGCAGAAACATGGACATTAGACAAGCAAACAGAACAGAAAATTGAAGCCTTTCATATGTGGATTTACAGAAGAATAGGTAGAATTGGATGGAAAGAAAAGAAAACAAACGATGAAGTTTTAAAACAACTAAAAATAAAAAGAGAACTACTAAATACAATTAAGACAAGACAAATGAAAATTTTGGGATACGTTAAAAGACACAATAGCCAACTAAAAATAATATTGGAAGGGAAAATACAATGTAGAAGAGGCAGAGGCACACCAATACTAACATGGACGAGTAACATCAAAAGATGGACAAGTCAATCTATGACAACCTGCACCATCAAAGCAAGAAACAGAGTAGAATGGCGATCCATGGTAGCCAACCTTCGTTGCGGAGACGGCACTCGATGACGATGATGTAAAGAGATGTAGAGTTGCTTAGGTGTAATAGGTAATGGGCATAGAGATGTAGAGTTGTGTTGGGTCTATTAGGTAATGGGTATAGAGATGTAGAGTTGTGTTGGGTCTATTAGGTAATGGGTATAGAGATGTAGAGTTGTGTTGGGTCTATTAGGTAATGGGTATAGAAATGTAGAGTTGTGTTGGGTCTATTAGGTAATGGGTATAGAGATGTAGAGTTGTGTTGGGTCTATTAGGTAATGGGTATAGAGATGTAGAGTTGTGTTGGGTGTATTAGGTAATGGGTATAGAGATGTAGAGTTGTGTTGGGTCTATTAGGTAATGGGTATAGAGATGTAGAGTTGTGTTGGGTCTATTAGGTAATGGGTATAGAGATGTAGAGTTGTGTTAGGTCTATTAGGTAATGGGTATAGAGATGTAGAGTTGTGTTGGGTCTATTAGGTAATGGGTATAGAGATGTAGAGTTGTGTTGGGTCTATAAGGTAATGGATATAGAGATGTAGAGTTGTGTTGGGTCTATTAGGTAATGGGTATAGAGATGTAGAGTTGTGTTGGGTCTATTAGGTAATGGGTACAGAGATGTAGAGTTATGTTGGTTTATTAGGTAATGGGTACAGAGATGTATGACTGTGCTGGTCTAATAGTTGCTGGGTGGCTCGTCTGAGTTGATTGATATCAAAATTAGAAGACAATATCAGATATGGAGATTATCTGGCCACATTAAAACGAAATGCTTGAAGACAGTGTTATGGGATGTACATTTTTTCTAGTGTTATTGAGGTAATAGTTGTCTTTCTTTCTTTCTTTCTTTCTTTTTTTCTTTCTTTCTTTCTTTCTTTCTTTCTTTCTTTCTTTCTTTCTTTCTTTCTTTCTTTCTTTCTTTATTTCTCTCGTGTGTTTACCCAATGCCTAATATAGCGACAAATAGTCTTCACCTTCATGCTAAAGTGACCGGAAGTGGACATACATGTATAGTGTTTTGGTTTGCAGCAAAGCTGTGATATTTGCGTCTTTTGGCCCAATACATCCGACATCTACTTAGTGTTTTTGAAAACCGGATTGCCTTCCCTATCGATTTCCTACTCACTTCTTCTTTTTCTTCCTTTCAGCTTCATGTGGAGCATAGGTCTTCAACAAACACTTTCAAGTCGTTGTGTTTCTTGCCATTCTTTTAAGATCAATCCATGTCTTCCCCATCATCTTCATCTCAGCTTCTGTCTGTCTTCTCCAAGAATTTCTTGGTCCTCTTTGTCTTTTCCCCTGGGGATTCCAAAAAAGGGCATGTTGTGTAATACTCTCAGTTGGCTTCCGCAGTTTCAAGGGGCAAGGCGATGAGGTGGAGGAGGGTCTAGATAGTTTCATTTCAATTCGGGCAGTATAGGTCTAACAGCCCTGGCCGGAATCCACCCCATAAATAGGGAAACTCCTGCGTTAAATCAAAATCCAACCTGCCGAGGACAAAGTGTGTCAGTCACAGCGCAGATTTAGGAGGAATATCATGACTCACACGCATATACGAGTACAGACCTTGCGACCAGTTCATCGTGTGTCATGATGTTATCATTACCACTCAATCGTGAAACAGGAGATTCAAAGTTCACATGATTATCATTATCATCATCATCATCATCATCATCATTGAGTGCTGTCTCCGCAACGAAGGTTGGCTACCATGGAGTGCCATTCAGCTCTGTCTCTTGCTTTGATGTGCAAGTTGTCATAAGCGGTCTTTGTCCATCTTTTGATGTTACTCGTCCATGTTAGTCTTGGTCTACCTCTGCCTCTGTTACCCTGTATTTTCCCTTCTAATATAACTTTTATTAGACCGTTGTGTCTTTTAGCATACCCAAAAAATTTCATTTGTCTTGCTCTATTTGTGTTTAGTAGTTCTCTTTTAATGTTTCGTTGTTTTAAAACTTCATCATTTGTTCTCTTTTCTTTCCATCCAATCCTACATATTCTTCTATAAAACCACATTACAGAGGCTTCAATTTTCTGTTATGTTTTCTTCCATGTCTTTCATGTCCATGTCACATGATCAGAAGACTCGAACATTGAAGAAGAAGAAGAAGAGTCGCCAATCCTGAGCTATGAGTCGTCGATCGCTTTCGGCCCTGGCACTGGCATGCGCTTTCGTCCTCTGTAAACAGGATTCAATAATAAACTTTATATTTTTTCTTGTCTACAGACTTTTCTACCATAAGATTTTCTAGTTTTCCTTGTTGTATAAGGTTCTAACATTCCATGTGGCTATTTTTAGTTCGTTCCTAAAACAGTAGTTAGAATTTCTCTCCTTGGCTTTCTTTGGATTGTCACGTGATGAGGCTCCAATCGGAAAGAAAAGAAAACAAACGAGGAACAAACAACTAAAAACAACTAAAAATGAAGAAAGAACTACTAAACACAATTAGAGCAAGACAAATGAAATTTTTTGGTCATGTTAAAAGACACAACAGTCTAATAAAAGTAATATTAGAAGGTAAAATAGGGAGCCGCGATAGCTCAGTGGTTAGTGAACTGGACTACAAAGGACAAGGTGTAGGGTTCGATCCCAACCGACGGCTTCCGGGTTCACCCAGCCTTAAATGGGTACCGGATTTTTTTTCTGGGAAAGTAAAGCAGCACGGGCGTAATACCGACCACGTTACCCCAAAAATCATGTGCTGAAGGTCTGTAAAATATAGGGTCACTAACACCATATTTCCCTATACGCCACTTGGCGTGACAGGGGGTACTTTACTTTTTTTTTTACTTAGAAGGGAAAATGCAAGGTAAAGGAGGCAGAGGCAGACCAAGACTAACATGGACGAGTAACATCAAAAGATGGACAAGTCAGCCTATGACAATCTGCACCATCAAAGCAAGAGACAGAGTGGAATGGCGCTCCATGGTAGCCAACCTTCGATGCGGAGACGGCACTCAATGATGACGACAGACTTTTATTAGAAGTCCATTGCTATTCTTCAGTTGTAACTGCTGGACGCTGCTTTGTCGAGAATTCTGATAACTGATTTAACCTACCGACATTTAAATGACAGGTCCTTCGAATAAAGAATGGGAATCTAAAGCACGCAGTTCTTCCTCTTTTGAAATTTTTTCTTTTGCAATTTTTGTCTCCCAACTTTGGCTTCATTTCACGTTGAAATGTCGTTGCGCCATTTCGCACAATTTATCTCCATGTAATTCGATCTTTCGCTAGATTTACCCAATATATTTTTTTCATTCAATAAATCGTTAGTTAACAATTGGCGTAAATACACAAAAATAACAAGTGGGCACCCCGCCAAATGTATTGCTGTTGATCGCCTCTCAGAGAAGCCATACGCCCACGCTGGAAGACTAATGACGTCAGCAATGTCTGGGAACCGCCCTGCGGTCTCAAGAACTACTGTTTGCGTAGTTTGTTATTTTGTATGCGCAGATCATGGGCGTAACATGATTTTAATATGGGAGGGCTTACAAGGGATAAAAATATAGGGATTGTACAAATTGTACATGATTTAAACATAAATCATGCATAGCATTATTCTACCGGAGAGTGTATTTATCTGCTGATAAGAGTTCTCGTAATAGTTATCGCCAGCAAGAAATTTGTGTCTTTGCTTTAATAATCATCGATTAGAAGTTCAATTTGACTCTAAAATCGTAAAGTATATGTATTTTATAAAATGGTCGGTCTGAAGCAGTGCTGGAACAATCGAATCGAAAATACTCCACATTCGTGGACAAATATGAACACGTAATCACCAAATCATTGTTTTAAATATTCTTACAAATTATGAATTTGCCTACGCTATTTTGCAACTTTATGTTATAGATAACCAACATGCAACTCCCTCAATTTTATGTTACAGATAACCTACATGCAACTCCTTCACCTCAATGTTATAGATAACCTACATGCAACTCCTCAACTTTATGTTATAGATAACCTACATGCAACTCCCTCAACTTTATGTTATAGATCACCAACATGCATCTCCCTGAACTTTATGTTATAGATAACCTACATGCAACTACCTGAACTTTATTATAGATAACCTAAATGCAGCTACCTGAACTTTATGTTATGGATAACCTACATGCAACCTACTCAACTTTATGTTATAGATAACCTACATGCAACTCCCTGAACTTTATGTTATAGATAATCAACATGCAACTCCCAGAACTTTATGTTATAGATAACCTACATGCAACTCCCTGAACTTTATGTTAGAAATAACTACACGCAACTACCTGAACTTTATGTTATAGATAACCTACATAGTACTCCCTCAGCTTTATGTTATAGATAACCTACATGCAATTCTCTCAACTTTATGTTATAGATAAGGTACATGCAACTCCCTGAACGTTAATGTTATAGACAACGTACATGCAACTCCTTCACCTTTATGTTATAGATAACCAAACATGCAACTTCCTCAACTTTATGTTATAAATAATCTACATACAACTGCCTCAACTTTATGTTATAGAAAAACTAACATCCAACTACCTGAACTTTATGTTATAGATAACCTACATACAATTGCCTCAACTTATGTTATAGATAACCTACATACAACTTACTCAACTTTAAGTTATTGATAACCCATATATAATATACATAATATAATTTGATATTAACACTCATTACTAACATTCAGTGTATCGAAAAATAGCGCCGATCAAGACCCTATTCCACCTGCACCTCCAAACAGTGCCAGATTGGCCAAGTGATCGAACGAGCAACAAAAAACAGCCAGGTATTCAAAAACACCTTGCTGAATGCGTTAGACTGGAAGCGCAAATATCCCGGTTATGCTGCAAACTACAACGCAACGTAATTTCTCAACATCAACGTCGTTCTTTTGACGGACGCTGAAAAGGAATTATCGTTTGATGAACATCTAACGACAAAAGAAAATGAAAATATTTATTTGACAAATGTAAATACGTCAACGCTTCAAAGGCCTGGTATATCCAGTTTTTTTTCTCCGTTTTATGAGAATGAATGTTCAACTCCTGGTAAACTTAAAAAAAAAAAAAAAACCGGTGTTCTAGTAAGGAATTTTCATTTGAGTAAGGTCATCGCTCAAAGAAAAATGAACAGTTAGAGAGAAGATGACAAGTCGTGATTCAAAACATGGACAGGGCTCGACTTTGTAAGTGTAAAGGGATGGGAAAGATGAGAGTGTGTGATAGTCTACATCGAAACTGTCTCAGTGTCTTGGAAAGTAAAAGGGCACGGGAACCAAGGTTTGTCTTTGGAGATGAACGACAGGATGAGGTGAGCACAAACATCTTGTACATAGCATCTAGTAGAAAATATAATTTCAGCAAAGCATGAAAGCAGATTTGATGTTGATTTATGTCTGATGTAGAGTCAATGTTTAATTATTCATCATCATCGAGTGCCGTCTCCGCAGCGAAGGTTGGCTACCATGGAGCGACATTCTGCTCTGACTTTTGCTTTGATGGTGCAGGTTGTCATAGGCAGCTGATTTGTCCATCATTTGATGTTACTCGTCCATGTTATCTTGGTCTGCCTCTGCCTCTTTTACCTTGTATTTTCCCTTCCAGGATTACTTTTAGTAGTCTGTTGTGTCTTTTAGCATGGCCAAAAAATCGCACTTGTCTTGTTTGAATTGTGTTTAGTTTTCTTCTAGTCTCTTTTAATTTTTAGTTGTTTTAAGACTTCATTGTTTGTTTTTCTTTTCCTTCCATCCAATTCTACCTATTCTTCTATATATCCACGTTTAATTATTAATTAATTAATTAATTAATCTCTCGAACAGTTCTTCCGAACGTCTGTATGCTCTTCAAGCAACGCAGGTTACGCTGGCGTGACCACTTGCACCGTTTGGAAGATGGCTGCATGCCAAAAGATATACTTTTTGGACAACTAGCTGATAGCAAAAGAAGTAGGTGGCGCCCAAAACTCCGATTTATAAACGTGTGTAAACGTGACATGAAGACTGAACACAAACCCTACAGCTTGTGAAGCAATAGCTGCAGAGCGCAATCTTTGGAAACAGGCTCTAACGCTCCAACAAACCATTTCAGGGAAGAGGTATCTTTACAGTACTGGGAAAAAAATCACAAATAATCAACAGAAAAAAAATATAGCTGGTCCGAAGCAGGATCGAACCCATACTCCTTGGCTCAGCGCCTTGCCACGAGACACCAAACGCTAGAGCACACGGCCAACTCAGCTAACTAAAAGATTAGCTATCATTGACGATGTCTTTCACAAAGGTGTGCTCATGACTATAGCATAGGGTTACGATTACAACTCGGAATAAATGTGTATCTGTATTTTCCTATTAAGACAAGTATCACCTCCAACTCAAACCAAGAAGAAGGCACGTTCATAGAAAACGAGAACACACGGCGAAAGAAAGGAAAGAAAAAACATTTCCTAGGGGCTCTGCAAAATCCACAGTCAGCGATGACTGACAGAGGTTACTACTACTGCTATATTACTACAACAACAACTACACCAACAACAACAACTGCAACAACAACTACTACAACAACAACTACTACAACAAACAACTACTACAACAACAACTACAACAACAAACTACTACAACAACAACAACTACTACAACAACTGCTACAACAACAACTACAACAACAACTACTACAACAACAACAACTACTACTACAACAACTACTACAACAACAACTACAACAACAACAACTACAACAACAACTACAACAACAACTAATACAACAACAACTACTACAACAACAACTACTACAACAACAACTACAACAACAACAACTACTACTACAACACAACTACAACAACAACACTACTACAACAACAACTACACACAACTACTACAACAACAACAACTACTACAACAACTACTACAACAACTACTACAACAACAACTACAACAACAACAACTACAACACAACAACAACAACAACAACAACAACAACAACTACTACTACAACAACAACTACAACAACAACAACTACAGCAACAACTACAACAACAACTACTACAACAACAACTACTACAACAACAACTACTACAACAACAACTACAACAACAACACTACTACTACAACAACAACTACAACAACAACAACTACTACAACAACAACTACAACAACAACTACTACAACAACAACAACTACTACAACAACTACTACAACAACTACAACAACAACTACTACAACAACAACTACTACAACAACAACTACAACAACAACAACTACACCCAACAACAACACCAACAACTACTACTACTGCTGGCTATCACTACTAATTATTAATTATATTCATAGTCAACTATGTCTGACGGAGACTGCTACTAGCACTACTACTACTATTACTACTATTATTACTATACTGTTATTACTACTACTATCACTAATACTGCTGCTGCTACTACTACTACTACTACTATTACTCATATTATTACTATTACTGTTATTACTACTACTATCACTACTACTACTGCTACTACTACTAATACTATTACTCATATTATTACTATTACTATTATTACTACTACTATCATTATTACTACTGCTACTACTACTACTACTACTACAACTACTATTACTCATATTATTACTATTACTGTTATTACTACTACTATCACTACTACTACAGCTACTACTACTACTACTACTTGTATTACTCACATTATTACTATTACTGTTATTACTACTACTATATCTACTACTACTACTACTACTACTACTACTACTACTACTACTACTAATATTACTACTGCTATTATAAAATAATAATAAAAAATGAACAAAAAGAAATTGATGGTTTAAAAAAAAAAGCATTACCACCATATTCTCTGCACGTCATGGGTCAGGTTGGTATTCTTGTTTTTTTGTTCCCTTTAGTCTACGCCTCTGGACTTACATACTTACAACAAAAGGTTACGATTGTAAGTGGGGTGACCTAGAATGCTCACCCTTGACTGAGTCTACGAGGCTGGAGGTACATACTTAAGCTAAAGTCTTCGCCGCTGGAGATACACACTACAGAATTAATGCAGAAAATGACGATAGTAAGTGGATTGATCGCCCTCTCTGGAGTCTACGCCGCTGAACGCACAAACACATATCAAAATATGACGATAATAGCTGGAGTGATGTCCTCCCTATAATCTACGCCGTTGAAATCTACAAGCACACACATCAAAATATGACGATAGTAAGTGGAATGACCGCCCTCTGTAGAGACTACGCCGCTGAACCTACAAGCATACACATCAGAAGATGACGACAGTAAGTGTAATGACCGCCCTCCCTATAGTCTACGCCTCTGAACCTACAAGCACACACATCAAAAGATGACGACAGTAAGTGGAATGACCGCCCTCTCTAGAGTCTACGCCTCTGAACCTACAAGCACACACATCAAAAGATGACGACAGTAAGTGAAATGGACGCCCTCTCTATAGTCTACGCCTCTGAACCTACAAGCACACACATCAAAAGATGATGACAGTAAGTGTAATGGCCACTCTCTCTATAGTCTACGCCTCTGAACCAACAAGCACACACATCAAAAGATGACGACAGTAAGTGGAATGACCGCCCTCCCTATAGTCTACGCCTCTGAACCTACAAGCACACACATCAAAAGATGACGACAGTAAGTGTAATGACCGCCCTCTCTATAGTCTACGCCTCTGAACCTACAAGCACACACATCAAAAGATGACGACAGTAAGTGGAATGACCGCCCTCTCTATAGTCTACGCCTCTGAACCTACAAGCACACACATCAAAAGATGACGACAGTAAGTGGAATGACCGCCCTCTCTATAGTCTACGCCTCTGAACCTACTCGCACACACATCAAAAGATGACGACAGTAAGTGGAATGACCGCCCTCTCTATAGTCTACGCCTCTGAACCTACTCGCACACACATCAAAAGATGACGACAGTAAGTGGAATGACCGCCCTCTCTATAGTCTACGCCTCTGAACCTACTCGCACACACATCAAAAGATGACGACAGTAAGTGGAATGACCTACAATGCCTAGACTGTATAATTTGGTCAGTGAATGCGTATTTGTCTGCTGTCTGGAAACATAAAATTCCACTGGAGACAGCACGAATCGGCAGCAATGACAGAATTATAAGAGATTTCCAAACAAAAAAATTGATGACTGGCATAACTGGAGTGTAGAACATAAAAGGTGTACTTCTGCATACAGAACGAGGTTAATGGTTTCCCAGTAAACATTTATTGTTGTTTTCCTTTGTGTTGTTTTGTTTTTGTCCGTGGGCTAGGAATATCGATGTAATGGCAAGTGGTAAAGGAATAGATATAAAATATTTATAAGAAACTATTTTGATGGAAAGTAAACAAAGACGTAAATTATAAAGAAATTAGGAAAATTAATCTGTGATAAAAACATGAAGATTAGATGCATGATGTAGTTGTTTTGACGCAAAAGGCTGAATTTGGATAAATAATTGAAAGCTGATATAGTTCGGTTGGAAACTTCAATAATGACATGACAGTGTGTTTGATTCACGTTACAATGTTTGCCAAGCTGTCTTCTCTAGCAAGGAAACCAACTTTGAAGACATTTCCTGAAATGAATAACATGGAGTATCACGCTGGCTCATTGAAATGGGTGAGGGTGGGGCGCGGGGGAGGAGCAAGGGCGACCTAGAGCAGAAGAACCTGGTGGCCTGTGGGTAGTTGTCGTCCGTGTTTTTCTGCGGTGCACTTTTCTATCTATCTATCTATCTATCTATCTATCTATCTATCTATCTATCTATCTATCTATCTATCTATCTATCTATCTATCTATCTATCTATCTATCTATCTATCTACCTACTACCTACCTACCTACCTACCTACCTACCTACCTACCTACCTACCTACTACTACCTACCTACCTACCTACCTACCTATCTACCTATCTATCTATCTATCTATCTATCTATCTATCTATCTATCTATCTATCTATCTATCTATCTATCTATCTATCTATCTATCTATCTATCTATCTATCTATCTATCTATCTATCTATCTATCTATCTATCTATCTATCTATCTATCTATCTATCTATCTATCTATCTATCTATCTATCTATCTATCTATCTATCTATCTATCTATCTATCTATCTATCTATCTATCTATCTATCTATCTATCTATCTATCTATCTATCTATCTATCTATCTATCTATCTAATCTATCTATCTATCTATCTATCTATTGTCCTTTCGAGCCGAAGACGGTACATAGGGCAGAACCACAATCTCAAAAACAGAACCTTGCGTGCCAAAATGGCACATATTGCAGAGATCACTGCTTCTAAAATCTATGGTCTGTTTCCATAACAATACTTTTTACAATGACAGCTTGTCTAGCCATCGATCAACCTCCTTAGTCGCCTCTTACGACATGCCTGGAAGGTCACAGTGTCACTATCTTTACATCCCACATAATGGGGCCCCGGTAACACACGGGTGCACTTTTACACAGTAAAAATTACGTTTTTAGTAGAAGGTTGGATGCTCGTCTATCTAGAGTTTATGAGGAATAGGTTTGTTCTCTGTTTCCGATTCTTTCACTTCTTCACCTGACATACAATACTACTGCAGGCGTCGAGAGGAAGGTAAAGCCCCGGTGTTCACAGATGTCATGCTAAAGTAAGAGGTTCGGGCCGAAAGGCGCAAAATCGCAGCTTCTTGTTAACCATATACAACGCATCTACGCTATTTAACCCCCTTTAAGGACGATCGATGAAGTGGAGTGGTCATTGGGTGAACACTGAAGAGAAAAGAAGGAACAAATGATACTCGGCATGAATATACTTTGATTGGGATATACAAATACGTCAACAAAAATACAATATTTTAAAGATAAAAATGTGAACAAAATCGTGTAAAAATCATTGAACAATATATTTTGTTCCTGGAACTTGTCAACCATTGAGCCTGTCAACCAAAGAGCCAGTCAACCAACTTCCCCAGCAGCCAGTCAACCAAAGAGCCAGACGAACAACGAGCCAGTCAACGAAAGAACCAGTCAACTAACTAGCTAGCGAACTAAAGAATTACTCAAATAATGAACAAGTCAAGTATAAAAGCAGTCAACCAACGACGTAGCCAACCAACTTTTCTACTAGCCAGTCAACCAACGAGCCCGTCAATAACCGAGCCAGTCAACCAAACGACCTAGCCAATCAAATTTCCTACTAGCGGTCAACAAACGAGGCAGTCAATAAACGAGCCAGTCAACCAACAAGCCAGTCAACCAAAGACCTAGCCAATCAAATTTCCTACTAGCGGTCAACCAACGAGCCAGTCAATAAACGAGCCAGTCAACCAACGAGCCAGTCAACCAAAGACCTAGCCAATCAATTTCCTACTAGCGGTCAACCAACGAGCCAGTCAATAAACGAGCCAGTCAACCAACGAGCCAGTCAACCAAAGACCTAGCCAATCAAATTTCCTACTAGCGGTCAACCAACGAGCCAGTCGATAAACGAGCCAGTCAACCCGAGCCAGTCAACCAAAGACCTAGCCAATCAAATTTCCTACTAGCCGGTCAACCAACGAGCCTGTCAACCAACTTTCCTACAAGAAGTCAACCAACGAGCCAGTTAACCAAAGAATCAGTCAACCAAAGAGCCAGTCAATAATCAAGCCTGTCAACCAACTTTCCTACAAGAAGTCAACCAACAAGCCAGTTAACCAAAGAATCAGTCAACCAAAGAGCCAGTCAATAATCAAGCCTGTTAACCAACTTTCCTACAAGAAGTCAACCAACAAGCCAGTTACCGAAGAATCAGTCAACCAAAGAGCCAGTCACCCAAAGAGCCAGTCAACCAGAGAATCAGTCAACCAGAGATTCAGTCAACCAGGGAGCCAGTCAACCAAAGAATCAGTCAACCAACGAGCCAGTCAACCAACTTTTGCTACCAGCCGATCAATCAACGAGCCAGTCAATCAAAGAGCCAGTCAACCAAATAGCCAGTCAACCAACGAGTCAATCAACCACCTTCCCTACCAGCCAGTTACCAGTGGGCCAGTCAACCAACTTCCATACCAGCCAATCAACCAACTTCCCTACCTGCCAGTCAACAAACCAACTAAATTCACTACCAACCAGTCAACTAACCACTTTTTCAGCCAATCATCAAACTGCTATCCAGTCAGCTAACCAGCCAACCGACCTCCAGCTACCATCCAGCCCGCCAATCAACTGCCATCCAGCCATCTACCAAACCAACAAGTCAGCCAACCAACCAGTAAGACAACAAACTCTCTAGCTTTAGAACTATCATAAACAAACACAAAGATAAAATGAATGGCAAAGACAAATCTATTTAAAAAAAAAAACAACAACGCCCACGCTGGCAGGAAATAGAAGAATATACCCAGAAACCTTTGCGCCTCGGGAACTACATGTTTGTTGATGGAACTTTCACTGCCATGTCAGCCCGCAACTTGATCTTACTTTAAAACTAGACAGAAACAGAGCCTGAACATTTTATTCCAAACCACAAACGTGCATTTCAATGACTTGTTCAGGATTAAATGTCGATTAAAAACACAAACTCACTTGCAGATGAGAATGTTGTTTCTGTTTCTTTACTATCGTCTTCATCATCATCATCATTTTTGGGCTATGTAATGAGAAGGGAACAGCTGGAATATATTGTGACAACTGGGAAAATTGAGGGACGAAGAGATAGAGAAAAGCAAAGAGAAAAGATACCAGACAGCTTAAGAGAATGGCTTGGCAACAGCAACAGAAATGATAAATAACTGGCGAGATCGAAAGTTGTGGAGAGACATGATCACTTAAGCCAGCAGGCATGGTACATGATGATGATCTTCATTTCATATTAATCACTATATTCATCATCTTCTCCCCCCCCCCCCTACCCCACCATCCTCTTCTTTTTTTTTCTTTTCTACTTCATCGTCATATTCTTCTTTTTTTCTATTTCTCGTTTTCATCCATTTTTTTCTCATTATAATAGGTAATTGTTTAAATAAAAATCAGCAATGTTTTTTTACTTTTCACCCGGCACATCTGAAATTGTAATGGCATACATTTGTGATCTGACCAGCTTTCCACACCTCAACTATTTCTGACTAAGTAGGTTCGGTGGCTAAAGGTAGGTTCGGTAGTTAAAGGTAAGTTCGGTAGTTAAAGGTATTGGCTGTAACTAAAGGTTGGTTCAGTAGTTAACGGTAGGTCCGGTAGCTAAAGATAGGTTCGGTAGCTAAAATATAGGTTCGGTAGCTAAAATATATATAGTTCGGTAGCTAAAGATAGGTTCAGTAGCTAAAATATATGTTCGGTAGCTAAAGGTAGGTTCGGTAATTTACGGGACCATCAAGAGAATGTGGCGTCGCTGGCATGGCAATAATGTGAACATGTTCATTAAATCTTAGAGTGGTGTCCTCAAATCATCCCGGCTGAGAAAATTGGTACCTGACTTATGAGTAGCCAGGAAGGACACTAGCCCTCCAGATAGTTGATCGAATGCGTCATGATCAATGAAAAAAAGCTGATTAAAATATCTCCACCATTCCGCGGTTCCTCAAGAAATAGATCAACTAGTTTGGTTCAACGAAGAGGAGTCTTACAGGGAAGGCAACCTGGTGACAAAAATCTATCTATCTATTGACCATTCGAGCCGTAGCCGGCCCATAGGGCGTAGACCAAGATACTCCTTCTCGGACTTCCGTTTGAAAATGGTGGAACGTTTCACGTTCTCTCGATCGCTGCAGAAAATGCATCTGGGGTTTGATTAATTTCGTCTCTCTGAAGCAATTTTCTGTGTTGAAATCAAAATGATGTTCTACTTAGCAAATCTGCGCTGACGAAGTGGACAAAATCTGCGCCGCCGAGTACACACAGCAATGTTCCTTTTTGACAAGTCAAGTATTGTAAAAGCGACCTTCACCGTCTAGTGTTGACATCCGGTTTACGTCACATTGAGTGCTGTTCAATGGCCGACGTTGGAATTGTTTGACGCAAGTTATTTACATGCTGAAACGCATTAATGAGTACTGTTCCGTCAAGACGACCGAAGATTTTCCTCTTTGGGGAATTTGCACCGTGTTTCGTTCGTTGTACGCTAACCGTAGGGTCTGTTGTTTGATGTGTGACGGGGATAATTCTTCGACTAACTGTGTGTTTATATGGTTCGGTTGGAGTCAAGAACGATGTCCTAACATCATCAAGCGCTATACATTTTTTGTTCTCAATATGACGATCATCATTTTCGGGAGGACGTGAACTTCCGGTATATGGTGGATAGGCGGCAGGAACCATTGAAGACTATGTCTGAAAAGTGTTCCTTGTTGCAGTTTCCTCATATTCCAAGTCCGGCATGTTGCAGGAACTACTGAGTTAAGTGCTCTGTGCACACCGTGAGCTGTGTGTCTCATCCGTTTTGATCATGTTTTGATATTCCAATTGTTTGCGATGAATGATGAATATCGTATGACAGGGAACAGTTGGCTGTGTTCACTTTCTGCGCGGTTTCGCCTTATGTCTTTTGGCGTGTGCTGTGACTGCTACGATGGGGACTACAGTTACCTTTCTTTGTTTGGGAGATGAGTTAGTAATTCGGATGATTTCACTGGCACAGGCGGTTGAGCGATTATGGATTTTAATTCGTTTGCAGTGATACCGGGGCCTTCCATAACCAATAACAATAACCAACTCCTTCTCTTATCTAAATTTTTGTTCTAACAGTTTTCAATTCTTTTAAAGATATTTTATCAAATATCAGTTATCAATTATCGATTTCATCGCCATTTGTCTCTGTTCTGTGCAAGCAGCTCTATCTCATTGAGGGAGCCGATTCCAGCTGCTCTTGCCTCTTTCATCAATGCTCTTCTCAGTGTCTCTCTGGATCTTCCTCTTTTCCTCTTACATGTTGTTTCCCACATGAGAGCTTGCTTTGCTATTCGGTTATTGTCTCTTCTCATCACATGTCCAACATATGACCATCGTCTTTTCTTTATTACTGAAGATATTAGTGGTTGATTGGCGATTTCTCTAATTTCCTCGTTTGTTTTGAACTCGTTCCACGCTATACCAAGTAAAAAAAAAAAATAGCAGTGCTAAAATCGGAGATATTGTTTCCAAGTGTAACAAAATGTAGTAGCTTCCTGTGAACAACTACACAGCGCATCTACACTGATTTAACGCCCCTTTAAGAGCGGGCAATGTAGAGAAGTAGCCATCGGCGATCGCGAAATGAGAATACTTTACCTCTCTACAGCATTAACAAATGTTATTGGATACACTTTACAATACCATGAAGAGATGGTGATCAACTTGTTACTGCACAACTCTGAAACCAGAATCCTACAGTCCCTAAATCTCATAAAGTTGTTCTTCTTCTAATTCAACTGGAACAATAGCAGTTATTCATCCAACCTCTAAAATTAGGTACCAGTCACTTTTTTTTTAAAGTAAATCTCACACTCTTCCTTGCTTTCACCCGGTGGCTAAAGAACAAACGTTTGTTTTCATCGCTCGCTCTTAAAGGACATTAAGTGGGTGTAAATTTGCTCTTAAAAGGACATTAAGTGGGTGTAAATTTGCTCTGAAAAGGACATTAAGTGGGTGTAAATTTGCTCTTAAAAGGACATTAAGTGGGCGTAGATTTGCTCTTAAAAAGACATTAAGTGGGCGTAGATTTGCTCTTAAAAGGACATTAAGTGGGCGTAAATTTGCTCTTAAAAGGACATTAAGTGGGCGTAGATTTGCTCTTAAAGGACATTAAGTGGGCGTAGATTTGCTCTTAAAAGGACATTAAGTGGGCGTAGATTTGCTCTTAAAAGAACATTAAGTGGGCGTAGATTTGCTCTTAAAAGGACATTAAGTGGGCGTAGATTTGATCTTAAAAGGACATTATGTAGGCGTAGATTTGCTCTTAAAAGGACATTAAGTGGGCGTAGATTTGCTCTTAAAAGGACATTAAGTGGGTGTAGATTTGCTCTTAAAAAGACGTTAAGTGGGCGTAGATTTGCTCTTAAAAGGACATTAAGTGGGCGTAGATTTGATCTTAAAAGGACATTAAGTGGGCGTAGATTTGCTCTTAAAAGGACATTAAGTGGGCGTAGATTTGATCTTAAAAGGACATTAAGTGGGCGTAGATTTGCTCTTAAAAGGACATTAAGTGGGTGTAGATTTGCTCTTAAAAGGACATTAAGTGGGCGTAGATTTGCTCTTAAAAGGACATTAAGTGGGCGTAGATTTGCTCTTAAAAGGACATTAAGTGGGCGTAGATTTGCTCTTAAAAGGACATTAAGTGGGTGTAGATTTATTCTTAAAATGACATTAATTTGGCCTAGATGTTTGTAGTTTACACCAAGCTCTGATAGTTGCACCTTTTGGCCCAACACATCCGATTTCAGCATGGTGTTTTTTTTTATATCAGGTATCTTTCCTCTCGATCTCTACTCATTTGGTCTGAGTGGTTAGTCTGTTTTTTATGACCAGACAAACAATGGAAGAAAATATAGCAAGCTTGAAATACTTTCCTTTCTATTCTATTCTATTCTATTCTATTCTATTCTATTCTATCTATGGAACCAGTTTTACAGCAGTTAGGAATTTCCCATATCCGGTCCATCATCACTTGTGGCAGCATTTCCCAAAAATGCATTTACAAATTTCGTTGACAAAGTTTCTCCGTACGTTTCCTACTCGACTGCACATGCGACGATTTAACCGCCTCTTGAGACATACGTGGCATATAACACCGGATCAATTCTTGTCTCCCCTCACCGTGGGGGCTACGATTGGGGGGGGGGGGGTGCTGAAAGACAAACAATAAGAACAAACTAAGCAAACCTGCACAACAAACTATGGGAGAAATAGAAAGCATGAAAGACAAATTATAGGAGAAAATATTGCAAGTCTGAAAGGCAAACTATGAGAGAAAGCAGGGAAAATCTGCACGACAAATTATTGGAGAAAATAGAGAAGACCCTAAGCGAACCATTCTGTACATTATTGCTGTCGACCTAAATGTTTAGAAAGGGTAAACGTAAAAAGAAATAAGAAAAGGAGGAAGTATTTTGACCTGGCGTAATACTGACCGCATCACATATATAAATACACCTGATGATTATAGTTTTAAAAAAAGACACAAAAACCATATTCATTGTATACCACAAAAGTGAAGAGAACTTACTAGTTAAAGAAGTTGCTGTTTCATCATCATCATTATCATCATCATCAAGTACCAAGCTTGCTGGCGTAGGTGATCATGTCTCTCCACAACTTTTCGATCTCGACAGTTATTTATCATTTCTTTGTTGACCTTCTGCCAAGCCATTCTCTTAAACTGTCTTGTATCTTTTGTCTCTGTTTCCCTCTATCTCTTCGTTCCTCAATTTTCCAGCTGTTACAAAATATTCCATCTGTTCCCTTCTCATTACGTGGCCAAAAAAATGATGATTGTTTCTTCTTAATATTGGATATATTATAAGCATGCGACCTTTTTCACTGTCAATTAATGTTAAGAAAACAGTAATACTAAGTCAAGGCGACATCAAACCTCTATTAACCACTCTTAAAGATTGTCCACTAGAAACAGTTCAGAAATTTACATATCTTGGATCTATAATTACGCAAATCACTTATCTTGATGATGAAATAAACAGTCGAATTGGTAAGGCAGCTACGACCCTCGGCAAACTCACAGAAAAGGCCTGGAACAACACGAAACTAACACTGAAGACCAAACTCATAATATATCAAACGTGTGTGCTTAGCACATTATTATATGGATCTGAAACCTGGACAACATACTCAAACCAGGAAAACAGACTAAATGTCTTCCATATGCGATGTCTCCGCAGAATAATGCATATCAAATGGCAGGATAAAATAACCAACTTAACTGTCCTGCAACGTGCTAAGACCCCAACAATCATGCGAATGGAAGAAAAACGCATCCCAGGCAAATACTTTATAATGAATAAATACACAGAAAAAGACAATTCGACAAACCTAAACTACGATATAGGGAGCCGCGATAGCTCAGTGGTTAGTGAACTTGACTACCACGGACAAGGGGTAGGGTTCGATCCCAACCGACGGCTTCCGGGTTCACCCAGCCTTAAATGGGTACCGGATTTTTTCTGGGAAAGTAAAGCAGCACGGGCGTAATACTGACCACATTACCCCAAAAATCATGTGCTGAAGGTCTGTAAAATATAGGGTCACTAACACCATATTTCCCTATACGCCACTTGGCGTGACGGGGGTACTTTACTTTTTTTTTTAAAACTACGATATAGAGATATATGTAAATCATCTCTGAATGACTTCTCTATCTGAGAAAATGACTGGGAAACATCTGGCAAGTAATTGCACATCATGGGTAGCATGTATAAGGAATGGAATAACATCATTGGAGACTGTGCTAAGGCAAAACTTAGAAGAGAAAAGACTAATGAAAAAGGATGGAAAACCCTGTGGACCAGTGGGCCTGACTTGTTCATTATGTGACCGTGTGTGTTTGTCAAACATTAGTAGAATTAGCCACGAGAGAAGCTGTTCGACAAAAACAAAACCTCGAAAAAATATACACAATAGCCTCCAATAGACCGTCTGACAAAACGAACAGGACTATACAATATTGGATATTAGCTCTCTTTTTGCTTTGGCCTCCTTCAGAAGGTCTTCATTACTCTTCTTACCTGTCCACGGTTGCTTCAACATTCTTCTGTAAAACCGTACTTCCACAGTCTCCAGTGATTTTCTTGTCTGTTGTCCTATTGTCCATGATACAAATCAATATGTTAAGACTGGCTCTACATCAATGGCGTATTCTCTACGCTACCGCAGCAACAGCTGGTAGCCTGAACTTATTAACGAAATACAAAAGGAAATGATAATTATTATATTTTTTTTCGTAATTATATTACAAATTTTCGAATATTCTATTACACATTTCGTAGGCCAATATGATTTATTTGCTTTGATTTGCATTTATTAAAGCAAGTTTTCCTATGGCCACTATACGTTTGTGAATGAGACCGAAATTACTATTAAAAAATAGTACATGAAACCGCTAATCAGCAGCGGTACATTTATCTTCTTTCCGACTTTGAATTAATAATCTTGACATTCAAATATTCCACTCAAAATAATACGGTTAAGTTACCTCTACACAAATGCGGTTTCATGGGTTATTTTTAGCTCTAGCCAATCAGAATCGTCACAAAGTGAAAGTGAAACTATGTCTGATTACCGGAACTTCCTAACCTATTTATAACTACGTTATGCGCATCAACATCTGTAGAAAGAACTTTTTCTGCTCTAAAGAGAATCAAATCTTAGTGTCGCTCAACTCACACACCAAGAACACTTATCTGGTTTGGCAATAATGTCCATTGAGATATCATTCCTTCAGAAAATTAGAAACCAACCCAACAGTATTTTCAATGACAAAGTCATCGAGACATTTTCGTCCCAAACAAGACGGATAGAGTTTACATATAAATAAGTTAGTTAGTAAGTAATATAAAATGTAGTGGTGTCATTAGAAAATATTACTTCATGTTAGCGTACCGAATATAATGTATCTCTTTATTTATTATGTCAGCGGTAGCCCAGACCCCAAAACCAGTATACGCCACTGTCCTACATAACATTTAAAAACTCTTTTCTTGTTTCTATTGTCAAAAAAGGATTGTACAGTATATTCCTTATTTTCTGGAAGGATTGATCTACTACTGCAACACTATGTTAAATAGTAATAATAGTATAATATATCAGGTCTGCCTTGATAGCTGTTAAAAAATATAAAGGAAAGAAATTATAAAGGAATGGGAAATAAAAAATAAAAAAACTAACTCGACATTGCGATAAAAATATCACAAGAATTGAATTACAAATACAAAACCAGACAAATTTCTTTCTAGAAAGAGGGAGAAAAAAAATTGAAATAATAATTTGCGAACCGGTTAAAACTGGTAATATTGATTAAGTCTCCAGACAGACGCTCGTGCGTTTGAGCTGAGATGCACGTTATTTTCTCGGTCGCGTTATTTTGTCTAGCCCGGTGTCTGAGAGGAAGGCGAGGGGGGGAAAAAACGTGAAATAGGCGAGTGCACTTTCTATTGCTTACGTGAGCGCGGGGGGGAGTATAGATGAAGAGATATGTTGGGCAGAGAACGGCGTAGTTATCACGAATAGCGCTTTGTGTGTGTGTGTGGGGGGGGGGGAGGATATTGAATGTATAGCTGTGTATTTTTATTTTTAACCCTCTTGCTAAACCGTTGTCGTAAATTAAAACCTTGGAGACTTCACATGTCTCGAGGGTACAGACGTGTTGGATCCCTGGAGACTCCAAGTCAAAAGTGATCCACTTAGCTGTGATGTATTAACTCTTTAGATCTGTGGGAACATTCTTATCCTTAAAGATCATTAATAATGGACCTTTGATGGAATCGCCGAATTTTAAATATTTTAAAATAAAGAAAGAACTGTTTACTATAATTTCTTTCTATAAGACATTTTCTTTCTTTCTTTCTTTCTTTCTTTCTTTTCATTCTTTCTTTCTTTATTTCCTTCTGGCATTCGCTCGATGACTGCTAAAAGAAAGAATAGACCTATTGGGCATGCGCCCTTAAGTGGACGTTTAGTGGACGTTTAGTGGACGTAGAGAAATCTGGGTGGCGGTTATTTCCGCCTGCCGGCGCAACAAATCCAAATTCAGCGCCGCAGTTTTAGTAGCGGGTTGCCTACCCTCTTCGATCAATACTCGTTTGGTCAGACTGGATAGTCAGCTTTCAGGAGCACCTCTGGGTCTTGATCAGCTGTTGTCCCCCGATCCTGACGCATGCAGTGGGTCCTGACCGCAGTAAGCTCAGTTGTTGGACGGGCGTCTTGACCCCTCGTCTATTGAATTCGATGAAAGTTGATATCAACTTTCAGCTTCAAAGTTTAACTCATAGGTAACCTTTGTTTAGGATTGTTCAACTTTCACGTAGTGTTTTCACTCCGTGCGACTTTTGAAAAGAACAGGATTGTTGTAGAACAAGGACCTTAATGAAACTTGTTGTTATGCGCCTTGTCTACGACTAACGATGTGAGAATCACCTTTGTCCCCACAGTGGTTAGGTTTATTGATGTAGAACACCTGTAAGCTAATCCGGGACCTCTAGGGTGAACAAACTTCAACTTCTACGATAAAACCCGTGAAATCAAAAATATAATTGCAACTCTCATATCAACTTCATTTCCTATAATCCAGTGGTTCTTGCAGATCCTAATGCGGTATTCAATCATTGTCATCACCATCATTATCATGATCATCATAGTCGGCATCATCATCATTATTAACGTCGTCGTCATCATCACTCTTGTCATTATCATCATCATCATCATCATCATCATCATCGTCATCAACTTCGTCGTCATCAACTTCGTCATCATCAACTTCGTCATCATCATCATCGTCATCAACTTCGTCATCATCATCATTGTCATCAACTTCGCAACTATCATCATCATCATCATCATCGTCATCATCATCATTGTCATCAACTTCGTCATCATCATCATCGTCATCAACTTCGCAACTATCATCATCATCACCAACATCACCATCGTCATCTTTATAGCTATTATTATTATTATAAACATAGTCGTCGTCATCATCATCAACATAATCGCCATTATCGTCATCGCCACCATCATCATAATCGTCATCATAATCATCTTCATAATCATCACTGTCATCATTATAATCATAATCGGCATCATCATCATCATCATCATCATCATCGTCATAAACATCGTCATCATCATGCCATCGTAACTACAACGTTTACAAAGTCTATGCCAGGAAGGCAGACGCAGCCAAACTTTGACAAGTCCTTACCAAAACTAATTCTCCAGATCTTTAACCCCTACAGCCTCACGGAGCTGTTGCAAATAGACAGACAAAAAACAAACGCCACATCCTCTTATTTTTGTGTATGACTTCCCGTTTGCATAATTATCTGGTACTACAATCCTGCCCCCTCTACGCTACCATCACTACTTCCACTTGTGTCGCTCTACTTCATTGAGTAAAAATAAAGTGTAAAGGGGACACTTGAAAAAAAGTATGTTCAGCCGTTGCATAGTTGGATTCATCATCAACATCCTGTGCCATACCGCTTGGCGTAGGCGAGCATGTCCTTCTACAATCTTCTATCCGCAGGGCATCGTATCAATTATGTTCTTGACTGTTTTCCATGCCATGACACCAAGCTATCTTTTTTTTTTTTTTCAATTGTATCTACTCTCTGTCGTAGAAGGCACTGTGTTGTGTTTGCTCCTGTTGATGACTTATTGCACCGAAACGTCGTTCTGGTTTGTATTGTCCATTTGTTACGTAAAGCTTTAACCATACAGTTGTTTTCAGTTTTTTTTTGTGTGTTTTATATACATATATAAAGTAAAGAGCCCCCGTCACGCCAAGTGGCGTATAGGGAATATGGAGTTATGACCATAACTTTTACAGACCTTCAGCACATGATTTGTGGGGTAATGTTGTCGGTATTGCGCCCGTGCCGCTTTACTTTCCCAGAAAAAATCCGTTTCCCAATTAAGGATGGGTGAACCCGGCAGCTGTCGGTTGGGATCGAATCCTACCTCTTGTCCTTTTGTAGTCCAGTTCATTAACCACTGAGCTATCGCGGCTCCCATATATATTATTTAGTGAATAATTATACAGTTGTATATATTTTTTTTTTTCATTTCTCCTCACTATTAGGTTCACTTCAGCTTCACATTTTTATGCATGTATGTGCATTTCTTTGTCTTGACCCTACTTGCATCAATGTAGTTCCCCTCGCCCCAAAACCTCCACTGGATCCGCCTCTGTAACAGATGTGCCACTCAGACGAGAACTCCTGAGCTTGTTATTTTTATATTATCTTTATATAATCTTTATATAATCTTTATATATCAACACATGTTTCGTTCCACTTGTCAGGCTTCTTGACATATGGGTGTTAGATATAGACAATTAGCAGACAGGCATGAAGGAATCAGAGGGTTACGTAAATATGTGTAAACATTATCACATATAATCTGTGTGTTACAGCTAGGACCAAAGGCGGCTGCCAGCGACTCATACCTGACTACTCGCGCTTAATCTGAGTACTATTCAAATCCAACTCCACCGCTACCTGGTGTCCCTTCTATAGTCCGTTCAGATTCGTTTGTCTAGACATTAATTTATTTTTTTCAAAAACTTATTGTTAATTTGCATTGATCTTTTGAAGTTAGGTTTAGAACACTAATGTCGCTATAAAAATATTTTTTTATCAAAGAAATGTGATCCAGTTTCAAAGATGCCTTATTTAACCTATATTAAAAAAAAAGTTAATCGATATTATAAACACCGGCGGGATTATGTAGATGCTTACATCTCACAGCTGATTCTTTAACATATAGGCATGACCTTCACGGCTGAATGCGCACCGTCCTAAAATAGTTATGTTTCCACTATAAATTTTTATAAAGAAATGTTACATATGAAATTTCCCGTTTAGCACAAAATGACATTTTAGCCGAAACCGGAAATTATGTGACGTCAAAATCACGGCCGTAGACTCGAGTTCGAGTCATAATTCAGAGGCAAATCTCAATATTTACAGAAAGGAGGCGGCACTATCCATATTATCTTCTGCAAGTCTATGTGAGAATGAATATAAAGGCAAAATATTTTACTGAGCATAACATTGCTATAAAGATTTATCAATACTTCTGCAGAGAGCGTAAAAAGGGACATCTTTATTGTTCTTTATCAAACCCTGAGAAGAGAACAATGCATATTTTAGGTTTGTGTAAACGTTCATTTGATCGAATAGTTAAAGGAAGCGGATATTTATTGCCAACAAATGCAAGAAAGCAAGGAAGGAAAGAAACGTTAGACAGTTTTGATAAGGACCTAGTAAAAGAGAAATCTGTCGAATGTTTGATATAAACGAAGAAGTGACACTTAGAAAGTTGAAGCTTTGGCTGAAAACTAACAACGACATTGAAATATCAAAAACTTCATTATGGAAAATATTAAGAAGTGCAGGCTTCACCTTTAGAAAGTATGCTGGTGGAAAAAAACATTATTTGTGAGAAGCCACATCTAGTAGCTCTTAGAAGCAAGTATTTACGTGAAGTGAAGGAAATGCGCGAAAATGATTATGATATTGTCTATTTAGATGAAACTTGGATCAACGCTCATCATACAAATGAAAAGGAATGGCAGTTAGCAGATGGAAGTATTAAAAGATCAGTACCAAGCAGTAAAGGGCAACGTTTGATAGTTGCACATGCAGGTAGCAGACATAATGGGTTGTTGCAGAATGCTCATCTCGTTTTCATTTCAAAATCCATAGACAATAGAGACTACCACTCCGAAATGAATGGGCACATATTTAAAGACTGGATCGAGAAAAGTATCCTTCCAATATTAGATCGACCTTCTTGTCTGATAATGGACAATGCTTCATACCATAACGTAGTTAACGTAGAAGATAGAATCCCTACATCATCAAGTATAAAAGATGCAATCAAAACGTGGCTCATAAAAGAACACATACAAGTTAACGACAGCTACATGAAACCCGAATTGCTTAGCCTTGTAAAACAGACACAACGTACAAAGATATTTAAAATAGACAAGTTAATTCAAGAACATGGCCATAGATGTTTGAGACGACCTCCATATCATGCACACTTAAATCCTATAGAACTAGTTTGGGCAAAAGTTAAAGGACACGTAGCAAATACAAATAAAACTTTCAAATTATGCGATGTTGAGACACTTACAAATCAGGCTCTATCAAATATAAATAAAGACTACTGGGTAAAATGTGAGGATCATGTGTTACGACAAGAAAAGGAATATTGGAAAAAGGATGGTTTGTTGTTTGTTCAGCCGAAAGCAGTAATCGACCTATTTGACTCGTCTGATTCTGAATGATCATTACTCTGATTAAGTCTACAGATAAATAGTTTGATTTGCAAACTTTCCTAGTTGATTTGTTAAACAGTTTATTGTTCAAGACCACCCAAGCAATCAAAAATATGTTATAAGCAAACCAACAACCATTACTTTGAATGGAAGCCTGCTTGAGTCAGTACAGAAGTTCAGCTATCTTGGATCCACTATTACAGCCACACTTTCCTTAGATGAGGAACTAAATGTACGTATTTGAAAGGCAGCGACAACATTTGGGAAACTCACACCAAGAGCATGGAACTATATCAAATTGACTCTACGAACAAAAGTTCTATATATATAATTTGAAATTTGTATACTTGCCACCAAGTAAAATTTTATGGACACGCCTATGGGTCATCGTTGCACTAGATTACTGTAAAACATTTTGATTAGGGTCAAAATAATAGTTACATGGGCAAAGATCAAAGGAATTCGCCGCTTTAAGAAAACCGTTATAGCTAGACATCGAGTAACACATACGTTCTCGTGACATGGACATTTTAACACCGTATGCCAAAAATCATGTGAAATCATCAAGAACTTTTTGAATTATAAATCATAACATCTCGGCAAACGAATCTGAACGGACTATAACAGACAAATCTGGGAAAGCAAGTATGGATCGAGAGGGAAAGTAATCCAGAACTAATAAGAATAATATCAAGTAAAAAACGGATATTCTGGGCTGAAAGGTGTAAATAGTACAGCTGTCTGTAAACTTGAAAACAACGCATTTAAGTGCGAACAAGCAAGAGTACTAGTCACCGACAATGAAGAATACTAGTCACTGACAATGAAGAGTTCTAGTCACCGACAATGAAGAGTACTAGTCACTGACAATGAAGAGTTCTAGTCACCGACAATGAAGAATACTAGTCACTGACAATGAAGAGTTCTAGTCACCGACAATGAAGAGTACTAGTCACTGACAATGAAGAGTTCTAGTCACCGACAATGAAGAGTACTAGTCACAGACAATGAAGAGTACTAGTCACTGACAATGAAGAGTACTAGTCACTGACAATGAAAAGTACTAGTCACTGACAATGAAGAGTTCTAGTCACTAGTAATTAAGAATTCCAGTCACATACAATGAAGAGTACTAGTCACTGACATTGAAGAGGTCTAGTCACTGATAATTAAGAGTTCTAGTAACAGACAATGAAGAGTTCTAGTCACAGATAATGAAGAGTACTAGTCACAGAAAATGAAGAGATATAGTCACTGACAATGAAGAATTCATTCTAGTCACTGACAATGAAGAGTTCTAGTCACAGACAATGAAGAGTTCTAGTCACTAATAATTAAGAGTTCTAGTCACAGACAATGAAGAGTTCTAGTCACAGAAAATGACGAGTACTAGTCACTGACAATAAAGAGTTCTAGTCACAGACAATGAAGAGTTCTAATCACCGACAATGAAGTGTTCTAGTCACTGACAATAACGAGTACCAGTTACCGACAATGAAGAGTACTAGTCACTGACAATGAAGAGTTCTAGTCACTGACAATGAAGAGTACTAGTCACCGACAATGAAGAGTACTAGTTACTGACAATGAAGAGTACTAGTGACACTAGTGACAATAACGAGTACCAGTCACCAACAATGAAGAGTACTAGTCACTGACAATGAAGAGTTCTAGTCACTGACAATGAAGAGTTCTAGTCACCGACAATGAAGAGTACTAGTCACTGACAATGAAGAGTACTAGTGACCGACAATGAAGAGTACTAGTCACTGGCAATGAAGAGAACTAGTCTCTGACAATGAAGAGTTCTAGTCACAGACTATGAAGAGTACTAGTCACTGACAATGAAGAGGTCTAGTCACTGATAATTAAGAGTTCTAGTAACAGACAATGAAGAGTTCTAGTCACAGATAATGAAGAGTACAAGTCACAGACAATGAAGAGATATAGTCACTGACAATGAAGAGTTCTAGTCACTGACAATGAAGAGTTCTAGTCACAGACAATGAAGAGTTCTAGTCACTGATAATTAAGAGTTCTAGTCACAGACAATGAAGAGTGCTATTCAGTGACAATGAAGAGTACTAGCCACTGACAATGCAGAGTACTAGTCACAGACAATGAATAGTTCTAGTCACTGACAATGAAAAGTTCTAGTCACAGACACTGAATAGTTCAAGTCACAGACAATGAAGAAATCTAGTCACTGATAATTAAGAGTACAAGTCACAGACAATGAAGAGTTCTAGTCACAAACAATAAAGAGTACTAGTCACTGATAATGAAGAGTTCAAATCACAGACAAAGAACAGTTCTAGTCACTGATAATTAAGAGTTCTAGTCACACGCAATGAAGAGTTCTAGTCACATCAATTGAAGAGTTCTAGTCATTGATAATTAAGAGTTCTAGTCACAGACAATGAAGAGTTCTAATCACTGGTAATAAAGTGTTCTCGTCACAGACAATGAAGAGTACTAGTCACTGACAAAGAAGAGTACTAGTCACTGACAATGAAGAGTACTAGTCAATGACAATGAAGAGTTCTAGTCACCGACAAAGAAAAGTACTAGTCACTGACAATGAAGAATACTAGTCCCCGATAATGAAGAGTAATAGTCACTGACAATGAAGAGTTCTAGTCACTGACAATGAAGAGTACTAGTCACCGAAAATGAAGAGTTCTAGTCACCGACAATGAAGAGTGCTATTCACTGATAATGAAGAGTACTAGTCACTGACAATGAAGAGTACTAGTCACAGACAATGAATAGTTCTAGTCACTGACAATGAAAAGTTCTAGACACTGATAATTAAGAGTTCTAGTCACAGCAATGAAGAGTTCTAGTCACATAAAATGAAGAGTTCTAGTCAATGATAATTAAGAGTTCTAGTCACAGACAATGAAGAGTTCTAGTCACTGGTAATTAAGAATTCCAGTCACAGACAATGAAGATTACTAGTCACTGACAAAGAAGAGTACTAGTCACTGATAATGAAGAGTACTAGTCACTGACAATGAAGAGTTCTAGTCACCGACAATGAAGAGTACTAGTCACTGACAATGAAGAGTATTAGTCACTGACAATGAAGAGTGCTAGTCACTGACAATGAAGTGTTCTAGTTACCGACAATGAAGAGCACTAGTCACTGACAATGAAGAGTACTAGTCACTGACAATGAAGAGTTCTAGTCACTGACAATGAAAAGTACTAGTCACCGACAATGAAGAGTACAAGTCACTGACAATGAAGAGTTCTAGTCACCGACAATTAAAAGTACTAGTCACTGACAATGAAGAGTACTAGTCACCCAATAATGAAGAGTACTAGTCACTGACAATGAAAAGTACTAGTCACTGAAAATGAAGAGTTCTAGTCACTGACAATGAAGAGAACTAGTCACCGACAATAAAGAGTACTAGTCACTGACAATGAAAAGTTCTAGTCACTGATAATTAAGAGTTCTAGTCACAGGCAATGAAGAGTTCTAGTCACATAAAATGAAGAGTTCTAGTCAATGATAATTAAGAGTTCTAGTCACAGACAATGAAGAGTTCTAGTCACTGGTAATTAAGAATTCCAGTCACAGACAATGAAGATTACTAGTCACTGACAAAGAAGAGTACTAGTCACTGATAATGAAGAGTACTAGTCACTGACAATGAAGAGTTCTAGTCACCGACAATGAAGAGTACTAGTCACTGACAATGAAGAGTATTAGTCACTGACAATGAAGAGTGCTAGTCACTGACAATGAAGTGTTCTAGTTACCGACAATGAAGAGCACTAGTCACTGACAATGAAGAGTACTAGTCACTGACAATGAAGAGTTCTAGTCACTGACAATGAAAAGTACTAGTCACCGACAATGAAGAGTACAAGTCACTGACAATGAAGAGTTCTAGTCACCGACAATTAAAAGTACTAGTCACTGACAATGAAGAGTACTAGTCACCCAATAATGAAGAGTACTAGTCACTGACAATGAAAAGTACTAGTCACTGAAAATGAAGAGTTCTAGTCACTGACAATGAAGAGAACTAGTCACCGACAATAAAGAGTACTAGTCACTGACAATGAAGAGTTCTACTCAGCGACAATGAAGAATACTAGTCACTGACAATGAAGAGAACTAGTCACCGACAATGAAAAGTACTAGTCACTGACAATGAAGAGTTCTATTCACTGAAAATGAAGAGTACTAGTCACCGCCAATGAAGAGTACTAGTCACTGACAATGTAGAGTTCGAGTCACAGACAATGAAAAGTTCTAGTCACAGACAATGACGAGTACTAGTCACTGACAATAAAGAGTTCTAGTCACAGACAATGAAGAGTTCTAGTCAGTGATAATGAAGAGTGCTATTCAGTGACAATGAAGAGTACTAGTCACTGACAATGCAGAGTACTAGTCACAGACAATGAATAGTTCTAGTCACTGACAATGAAAAGTTCTAGTCACAGACACTGAATAGTTCAAGTCACAGACAATGAAGAAATCTAGTCACTGATAATTAAGAGTACAAGTCACAGACAATAAAGAGTTCTAGTCACAAACAATGAAGAGTACTAGTCACTGATAATGAAGAGTTCAAATCACAGACAAAGAACAGTTCTAGTCACTGATAATTAAGAGTTCTAGTCACACGCAATGAAGAGTTCTAGTCACATCAATTGAAGAGTTCTAGTCACTGATAATTAAGAGTTCTAGTCACAGACAATGAAGAGTTCTAATCACTGGTAATAAAGTGTTCTCGTCACAGACAATGAAGAGTACTAGTCACTGACAAAGAAGAGTACTAGTCACTGACAATGAAGAGTACTACTCACTGACAATGAAGAGTTCTAGTCACCGACAATGAAGAGTACTAGTCACCGACAATGAAGAGTACTAGTCACTGACAATGAAGAGTTCTAGTCACCGACAAAGAAAAGTACTAGTCACTGACAATGAAGAATACTAGTCCCTGATAATGAAGAGTAATAGTCACTGACAATGAAGAGTTCTAGTCACTGACAATGAAGAGTACTAGTCACCGAAAATGAAGAGTTCTAGTCACCGACAATGAAGAGTGCTATTCACTGATAATGAAGAGTACTAGTCACTGACAATGAAGAGTACTAGTCACAGACAATGAATAGTTCTACTCACTGACAATGAAAAGTTCTAGTCACTGATAATTAAGAGTTCTAGTCACAGGCAATGAAGAGTTCTAGTCACATAAAATGAAGAGTTCTAGTCACTGATAATAAAGAGTTCTAGTCACAGACAATGAAGAGTTCTAGTCACTGGTAATTAAGAATTCCAGTCACAGACAATAAAGATTACTAGTCACTGACAAAGAAGAGTACTAGTCACTGATAATGAAGAGTACTAGTCACTGACAATGAAGAGTTCTAGTCACCGACAATGAAGAGTACTAGTCACTGACAATGAAGAGTATTAGTCACTGACAATGAAGAGTGCTAGTCACTGACAATGAAGTGTTCTAGTTACCGACAATGAAGAGCACTAGTCACTGACAATGAAGAGTACTAGTCACTGATAATGAAGAGTTCTAGTCACTGACAATGAAAAGTACTAGTCACCGACAATGAAGAGTACAAGTCACTGACAACGAAGAGTTCTAGTCACCGACAATTAAAAGTACTAGTCACTGACAATGAAGAATACTAGTCCCCGATAATGAAGAGTACTAGTCACTGACAATGAAGAGTTCTAGTCACTGACAATGAAGAGTACTAGTCACCGACAATGAAGAGTGCTAGTCACTGACAAGGAAGAGTACTAGGCACTGGCAATTACAAGTTCTAATCACTGACAATGAAGAGTACTAGTCACCCAATAATGAAGAGTACTAGTCACTGACAATGAAAAGTACTAGTCAATGAAAATGAAGAGTTCTAGTCACTGACAATGAAGAGTACTAGTCACCTACAATAAAGAGTACTAGTCACTGACAATGAAGAGTTCTACTCACCGACAATGAAGAATACTAGTCACTGACAATGAAGAGAACTAGTCACCGCCAATGAAGAGTACTAGTCACTGACAATGAAGAGTACTAGTCACTGACAATGAAGAGTTCTAGTCACTGATAATGTAGAGCTCTAGTCACAGACAATGAAGAGTTCTAGTCACTGATAATTAAGAGTTCTAGTCACAGACAATGAAGAGTTCTAGTCACAGACAATGAAGTGTTTTAGTCACTGATAATTAAGAGTACAAGCCACAGACAATGAAGTGTTCTAGTCACCGACAATGAAGAGTGCTAGTCACAGACAATGAAGAGTTCTAATCACCGACACTGAAGTGTTCTAGTCACCGACAATGAAGAGTGCTAGTCACTGACAATGAAGAGTTCTAGACACCGACAATGAAGAGTGCTAGTCACAGACAATGGAGTGTTCTAATCACAGACACTGAAGAGTTCTAGTCACCGAATATGAAGAGTACTAGTCACGGACAATGAAGGGTTCTAATCACCGACACTGATGTATTCTAATCACCGACAATGAAGAGTGCTAGTCACAGACAATGAAGTTTTCTAGTCACCGTCAATGAAGAGTGCTAGTCACGGACAATGAAGCGTTCTAATCAACGACACTGAAGTGTTCTAATCCCCGACAATGAAGAGTGCTAGTCACCGACAATGAAGAGTTCTAGTCACTGACAATGAAGAGTACTAGTCACTCAAGAATGAAGAGTACTAGTCACTGACAATGAAGAGTAATAGTCACTGACAATGAAGAGTTCTAGTCACTGACAATGAAGAGTACTAGTCACTGACAAAGAAGAGTACTAGTCACTGACAATGAAGAGTTCTAGTCACAGACAATGAAGAGTACTAGTCACTGACAATGAAGAGTACTAGTCACCGACAATGAAAAGTACTAGTCACTGGCAACGAAGAGTACTAGTCACTGACAATGAAGAGTTATATTCACTGAAAATGAAGAGTACTAGTCACTGACAATGAAGAGTTCTAGTCACTGACAATGAAGTGTTCTAGTCACCGACAATGAAAAGTTCTAGGTACTGATAATTAAGAGTTCTAGTCACAGACAATGAAGAGTTCTAGTCACAGACAATGAAGAGTTCTAGTCACTGTTAATTAAGAGCAAAAGTCACAGACAATGAAGTGTTCTATTCACCTACAATAAAGAGTGCTAGTCACAGACAATGAAGTGTTCTATTCACCTACAATGAAGAGTGCTAGTCACAGACAATGAAGTGTTCTAGTCACCGACAATGAAGTTTTCTAGTCACTGACAATGAAGAGTGCTAGTCACTGACAATGAAGAGTGCTAATCACTGGTAATAAAGTGTTCTCGTCACAGACAATGAAGAGTGCTAGTCACTGACAAAGAAGAGTACTAGTCACTGACAATGAAGAGTACTACTCACTGACAATGAAGAGTTCTAGTCACCGACAATGAAGAGTACTAGTCACCGATGATGAAGAGTACTAGTCACTGACAATGAAGAGTTCTAGTCACCGACAAAGAAAAGTACTAGTCACTGACAATGAAGAATACTAGTCCCCGATAATGAAGAGTAATAGTCACTGACAATGAAGAGTTCTACTCACCGACAATGAAGAATACTAGTCACTGACAATGAAGAGAACTAGTCACCGACAATGAAAAGTACTAGTCACTGACAATGAAGAGTTCTATTCACTGAAAATGAAGAGTACTAGTCACCGCCAATGAAGAGTACTAGTCACTGACAATGTAGAGTTCTAGTCACAGACAATGAAGAGTTCTAGTCACAGACAATGACGAGTACTAGTCACTGACAATAAAGAGTTCTAGTCACAGACAATGAAGAGTTCTAGTCAGTGATAATGAAGAGTGCTATTCAGTGACAATGAAGAGTACTAGTAACTGACAATGCAGAGTACTAGTCACAGACAATGAATAGTTCTAGTCACTGACAATGAAAAGTTCTAGTCACAGACACTGAATAGTTCAAGTCACAGACAATGAAGAAATCTAGTCACTGATAATTAAGAGTACAAGTCACAGACAATGAAGAGTTCTAGTCACAAACAATGAAGAGTACTAGTCACTGATAATGTAGAGTTCAAATCACAGACATAGAACAGTTCTAGTCACTGATAATTAAGAGGTCTAGTCACACGCAATGAAGAGTTCTAGTCACATCAATTGAAGAGTTCTAGTCACTGATAATTAAGAGTTCTAGTCACAGACAATGAAGAGTTCTAATCACTGGTAATAAAGTGTTCTCGTCACAGACAATGAAGAGTACTGGTCACTGACAAAGAAGAGTACTAGTCACTGACAATGAAGAGTTCTAGTCACCGACAAAGAAAAGTACTAGTCACTGACAATGAAGAATACTAGTCCCCGATAATGAAGAGTAATAGTCACTGACAATGAAGAGTTCTAGTCACTGACAATGAAGAGTACTAGTCACCGAAAATGAAGAGTTCTAGTCACTGACAATGAAAAGTTCTAGTCACTGATAATTAAGAGTTCTAGTCACAGGCAATGAAGAGTTCTAGTCACATAAAATGAAGAGTTCTAGTCACTGATAATAAAGAGTTCTAGTCACAGACAATGAAGAGTTCTAGTCACTGGTAATTAAGAATTCCAGTCACAGACAATGAAGATTACTAGTCACTGACAAAGAAGAGTACTAGTCACTGATAATGAAGAGTACTAGTCACTGACAATGAAGAGTTCTAGTCACCGACAATGAAGAGTACTAGTCACTGACAATGAAGAGTATTAGTCACTGACAATGAAGAGTTCTAGTCACCGAATATGAAGAGTACTAGTCACGGACAATGAAGGGTTCTAATCACTGACACTGAAGTATTCTAATCACCGACAATGAAGAGTGCTATTCACGGACAATGAAGTTTTCTAGTCACCGACAATGAAGAGTGCTAGTCACGGACAATGAAGCGTTCTAATCAACGACACTGAAGTGTTCTAATCACCGACAATGAACAGTGCTAGTCACGGACAATGAAGTGTTCCAATCACCGACACTGAAGTGTTCTAATCCCCGACAATGAAGAGTACTAGTCACTGACAAAGAAGAGTACTAGTCACTGCCAATGAAGAGTTCTAGTCACAGACAATGAAGAGTACTAGTTACTGACAATGAAGAGTACTAGTCACCGACAATGAAAAGTACTAGTCACTGGCAACGAAGAGTACTAGTCACTGACAATGAAGAGTTATATTCACTGAAATGAAGAGTACTAGTCACTGACAATGAAGAGTTCTAGTCACTGACAATGAAGTGTTCTAGTCACCGACAATGAAAAGTTCTATGTACTGATAATTAAGACTTCTAGTCACAGACAATGAAGAGTTCTAGTCACAGACAATGAAGAGTACTAGTCACTGACAATGAAGAGTACTAGTCACCGACAATGAAAAGTACTAGTCACTGGCAACGAAGAGTACTAGTCACTGACAATGAAGAGTTCTAGTCACTGACAATGAAGTGTTCTAGTCACCGACAATGAAAAGTTCTAGGTACTGATAATTAAGAGTTCTAGTCACAGACAATGAAGAGTTCTAGTCACAGACAATGAAGAGTTCTAGTCACTGATAATTAAGAGCAAAAGTCACAGACAATGAAGTGTTCTATTCACCTACAATGAAGAGTGCTAGTCACAGACAATGAAGTGTTCTATTCACCTACAATGAAGAGTGCTAGTCACAGACAATGAAGTGTTCTAGTCACCGACAATGAAGTTTTCTAGTCACTGACAATGAAGAGTGCTAGTCACTGACAATGAAGAGTGCTAATCACTGGTAATAAAGTGTTCTCGTCACAGACAATGAAGAGTGCTAGTCACTGACAAAGAAGAGTACTAGTCACTGACAATGAAAAGTACTACTCACTGACAATGAAGAGTTCTAGTCACCGACAATGAAGAGTACTAGTCACCGATGATGAAGAGTACTAGTCACTGACAATGAAGAGTTCTAGTCACTGACAAAGAAAAGTACTAGTCACTGACAATGAAGAATACTAGTCCCCGATAATGAAGAGTAATAGTCACTGACAATGAAGAGTTCTAGTCACTGACAATGAAGAGTACTAGTCACCGAAAATGAAGAGTTCTAGTCACCGACAATGAAGAGTGCTATTCACTGATAACGAAGAGTACTAGTCACTGACAATGAAGAGTACTAGTCACAGACAATGAATAGTTCTAGTCACTGACAATGAAAAGTTCTAGTCACTGATAATTAAGAGTTCTAGTCACAGGCAATGAAGAGTTCTAGTCACATAAAATGAAGAGTTCTAGTCACTGATAATAAAGAGTTCTAGTCACAGACAATGAAGAGTTCTAGTCACTGGTAATTAAGAATTCCAGTCACAGACAATGAAGATTACTAGTCACTGACAAAGAAGAGTACTAGTCACTGATAATGAAGAGTACTAGTCACTGACAATGAAGAGTTCTAGTCACCGACAATGAAGAGTACTAGTCACTGACAATGAAGAGCACTAGTCACTGACAATGAAGAGTACTAGTCACTGACAATGAAGAGTTCTAGTCACTGACAATGAAAAGTACTAGTCACCGACAATGAAGAGTACAAGTCACTGACAACGAAGAGTTCTAGTCACCGACAATTAAAAGTACTAGTCACTGACAATGAAGAATACTAGTCCCCGATAATGAAGAGTACTAGTCACTGACAATGAAGAGTTCTAGTCACTGACAATGAAGAGTACTAGTCACCGACAATGAAGAGTGCTAGTCACTGACAAGGAAGAGTACTAGGCACTGGCAATTACAAGTTCTAATCACTGACAATGAAGAGTACTAGTCACCCAATAATGAAGAGTACTAGTCACGGACAATGAAAAGTACTAGTCACTGAAAATGAAGAGTTTTAGTCACTGACAATGAAGAGTACTAGTCACCGACAATAAAGAGAACTAGTCACTGACATTGAAGAGTTCTACTCACCGACAATGAAGAATACTAGTCACTGACAATGAAGAGAACTAGTCACCGACAATGAAAAGTACTAGTCACTGACAATGAAGAGTTATATTCACTGAAAATGAAGAGTACTAGTCACCGCCAATGAAGAGTACTAGTCACTGACAATGAAGAGTACTAGTCACTGACAATGAAGAGTTCTAGTCACTGATAATGTAGAGTTCTAATCACAGACAATGAAGAGTTCTAGTCACTGATAATTAAGAGTTCTAGTCACAGACAATGAAGAGTTCTAGTCACATAAAATGAAGTGTTTTAGTCACTGATAATTAAGAGTACAAGCCACAGACAATGAAGTGTTCTAGTCACCGACAATGAAGAGTGCTAGTCACAGACAATGAAGAGTTCTAATCACCGACACTGAAGTGTTCTAGTCACCGACAATGAAGAGTGCTAGTCACTGACAATGAAGAGTTCTAGACACCGACAATGAAGAGTGCTAGTCACAGACAATGGAGTGTTCTAATCACAGACACTGAAGAGTTCTAGTCACCGACAATGAAGAGTGCTAGTCACGGACAATTAAGGGTTCTAATCACCGACACTGAAGTATTCTAATCACCGACAATGAAGAGTGCTAGTCACGGACAATGAAGTTTTCTAGTCACCGACAATGAAGAGTGCTAGTCACGGACAATGAAGCGTTCTAATCAACGACACTGAAGTGTTCTAATCACCGACAATGAAGAGTGCTAGTCACGGACAATGAAGTGTTCCAATCACCGACACTGAAGTGTTCTAATCCCCGACAATGAAGAGTGCTAGTCACCGACAATGAAGAGTTCTAGTCACTGACAATGAAGAGTACTAGTCACTCAATAATGAAGAGTACTAGTCACTGACAATGAAGAGTAATAGTCACTGACAATGAAGAGTTCTAGTCACTGACAATGAAGAGTACTAGTCACTGACAAAGAAGAGTACTAGTCACTGACAATGAAGAGTTCTAGTCACAGACAATGAAGAGTACTACTCACTGACAATGAAAAGTACTAGTCACCGACAATGAAAAGTACTAGTCACTGGCAACGAAGAGTACTAGTCACTGACAATGAAGAGTTATATTCACTGAAAATGAAGAGTACTAGTCACTGACAATGAAGACTTCTAGTCACTGACAATGAAGTGTTCTAGTCACCGACAATGAAAAGTTCTAGGTACTGATAATTAAGAGTTCTAGTCACAGACAATGAAGAGTTCTAGTCACAGACAATGAAGAGTTCTAGTCACTGATAATTAAGAGCAAAAGTCACAGACAATGAAGTGTTCTATTCACCTACAATGAAGAGTGCTAGTCACAGACAATGAAGTGTTCTAGTCACCGACAATGAAGTTTTCTAGTCACTGACAATGAAGAGTGCTAGTCTCTGACAATGAAGAGTGCTAGTCACTGACAATGAAGAGTTCTAGTCACCGACAATGAAGTGTTCTAGTCACAGAAAATGAAGAGTTCTAGTCACTGACAATGAAGAGTGTTAGTCACTGACAATGACGAGTTCTAGTCACCGACAATGAAGAGTTCTAATCACCGACAATGAAGAGTGCTATTCACTGACAATGACGTGTTCTAGTCACTGATAATGAAGAGTACAAGTCACAGACAATGAAGAGTGCTAGTCACAGACAATGAAGTGTTCTATTCACTGACAATGAACTGTTCTAGTCACAAACAATGAAGTGTTCAAGTCACCGACAATGAAGTCTTCTAGTCACTGACAATGAAGAGTTCTAATCACCGACAATGAAGAGTGCTAATCACTGACAATGAAGAGTTGTTGTCATCGACAACGAAAGTACTAGTCACTGACAATGAAGTGTTCTAGTCACTGACAATGAAGCGTGCTAGTCACTGACAATGAAGAGTTCTAGTCACCGACAATGAAGTGTTATAGTCACTGATAATGAAGAGTGCTAGTCACTGACAATGAAGTGTTCTAGTCACTGACAATGAAGTGTTCTAGTCACCGACAATGTAAAGTACTATTCACTGACAATGAAGAGTACTAGTCACCGACAATGAAGTGTTCTATTCACTGACAATGAAAAGTTCTAGTCACCGACAATGAAGTGTTCTAGTCACTGACAATGAAGAGTACTAGTCTTCGACAATGAAGAGTTCTGGTCATTGACAAAGAAGAGTACTAGTCACTGACAATGAAGAGTTCTAGTAACAGACAATGAAGAGTTCTAGTCACAGACAATGAAGAGTACATGTCACAGACGTTGAAGAGTTCTAGTCACTTACAATGAAGTGTTCTAGTCACTGGCAATGAAGAGTACTAGTCACAGACAATGAAGAGTTCTAGTCACTGACAATAAAGAGTTCTAATCACAGACAATGAAGAGTTCTAGCCATAGACAATGAAGAGTTCTAGTTACTGATAATTGAGAGTTCTAGTCACAGACAATGAATAGTTCTAGTCACAGACAATGAAGTGTTCTAGTCACCGACAATGAAGAGTACTAGTCACTGACAATGTAGAGTTCTAGTCACAGACAATGAAGAGTGCTAGTCACCGACAATGAAGTAGTTCTAGTCACAGACAATGAAGAGTGCTAGTCACTGATAATGAAGTGTTCTAATCACCGACAATGAAGTGTTCTAGTCACCGACAATGAAGAGTACTAGTAACTGACAATGAAGAGTTCTAGTCACCGACAATGAAGTGTTCTAGTCACAGACAATGAAGAGTGCTAGTCACTGACAATGAAGAGTTCTAGTCACCGACAATGAAGAGTACTAGTCACTGACAATGAAGAGTTGTAGTCACCGACAATGACGAGTACTAGTCATTGGACGGAAGTAGAAAAATATAGAAATATGTGACTTTTGGAAACTAAGTTATGATTTATCAACAAACGTTTCGCCTTTGAAGTTTTCATCAGTAGACATATACGATATGAACACAACGGATTACATGAATAAGCCAGTATTAAGCTAGTTAAGGGTTAGAGACAATAAAATGTTGCAAATACCCTGTATTATGAATAATTACAAAAACACATTGATAATGCATAAAGTTATTCACGACTAAACAAAAACTAAACGATTAACATTATAAAATGAGCAGGGTCAAAGCGCCCTACTGTATTTGTACTGAAAAGGGTTATTGACCCATAGCTGACTCACAGTTGTTTGTACTTGGTACTTTAATTTAATTACACATGCATACTCTTCCATGAAGATAAAAGACATGTGTTTTTTTTCTATTATACACTAAAGTGACTAGAAGGAGTTGTGTCTTAAAATGTTTGTTTTTTTTAAAATGAAAATGTCAGCCCAGAAACTCTCAGATTTACCAATCTTTGGTCTTACTATTATGAGCATTAAAAAAAGTTAAGTAAAGTGCCCCCGTCACGCCAAGTAGCGTATAGGGAATATGATGTTAGTGACCATAAATTTTACAGACCTTCGGCACATGATGTTTGGGGTAATGTGGTCCGTATTACGCCTGTGTCGCTTTACATTACCAGAAAAAAATCAGGTACCCATTAAAGACTGGGTGAACCGGGTAGCCATCGATCAGGATCGAACCCGACCTCTTGTCCTTTGTAGTCCAGCTCACTAACCACTTCCTCCATTATTATTTGAGGTGTATTAAATAGACCTCTCATTCCTCGCAGGCGGGTGAAATCAGGCAGCTGTAGATCTGCGTTAGTTACTGCCAGGCGCTCGTTTCCAAGCAATTTTTTTCTCATGGCTAATTTCTCTAACATTTGAATGCCAGGTCTGGCAACCCGATCTGAGTAGCTTGGTCTCTAGTCTTGTGACCTTCATCTTCTAACCTTAGTTCATTTCTTGAACGTGGTTGTGTGCCACTAAGCAGGTGGCCGTGGAAACCGTTATCACTATCCTAATCAGGTGAATCAATTCTTCCTTTCTTTTCTTTACTGTTGTTCTTCTGATGAATACTAAAGAAATGGGTAGTCCTATTTATCATATGTCCTTAAAGGACGTTAAGTGACTCTAGATGTTCTGTGATATTATTTATTTGCGCCTTTCGACCCAACACATCCGACTTCAGCATATTTTGAGTTTTTAGTTGCCTTCCCTCTTCAATACTACACGTTTGACCTACTTGACTTGTTGGTCTGTCACTAGAGGCACTGCGAAGAGGTGGAGTATGACCTAAATGATTCCCCTTTTACCGATCTAGCGAAAGCCATCAACTATGAGTCACTGACAGCTTCCATCTACGTTACTGCCAAGCGCCTTGTCTTCAATCAGTTCCAATCACTTTATGATCAGAAAGTTCCCTCCCCCCACCCTTCCCAATCCATTTCTAACGGGGGGGGGGAGAGAAAGGTGGGACACTTTCATCCAAACACTTCGTGGCGACAGCACTGAAAATGCGTTCTTTAATTTGCGGTCCTACAACCCACCATCCTCTAGCATTGCCAGAAAAGGGAGGGAATGAAGGAAGCTGAGCCATTTCATGTTCTCTTGCATATGAACTTTGACCTTTTGTCATCTGATCCCAGCCTCCTTCACTGATGGAGAGATTCCTTGAGGATGACTTCCAGCAGATATGTCCCAACACAGATCTTGACAAAATGGCTACACAGAACAAAGGGGACTAAAAGTAAATGCACCGTTAATTATTAAAGATTACTACAAACGAAAGTGAAACTAATAGAGAATATTCTGTCATTAAACGTATTGTTCTCTTTCTACTCCCACTGAAACGGTCACTCACTCCCTACATCTCTCTCTCTCTCTCTCTCTCTCTCTCTCTCTCTCTCTCTATCACTCAAGCCAATTCGCCATTTTCTCTTGTGCCTTCTACTTTTAATTCATGGTATCACCTGGAAGGATAAAGTGACAAATGATGAGGTCATGACTCTCACAGGCCTCCCGAACATCTACACATTGCTCAAACAACGTAGGTTACGCTGGCTTGGTCATGTACACCGTATTAAAGATAACCGCATACCAAAATATACTATACGGACAACTGGTAGATGGCAAAAGGACTAGAGGACGCCCAAAACTTCGATTTGTAGACGTGTGTAAACGTGACATGAAGACTCTGAACATAAACCAAGCAGCCTGGGGAAAAATAGCTGCAGATCGTAATCTCTGGAAACGTACTCTAATGGTCCACCTCAAACAAGAAGCAGACAGATTCATAGAAAAAGAGAACACACGGCGGAAAGAAAAGAAAAAAATAACATTTCTAGGAGCGCTGAAATATCCATAGTCAAATTTTACTGACGGAGGCTACTGCTACTACTTTTCAACATTTCGCAAGACATTCCCATCTTGAGCAATGAAGATTGATGATCGTGCGAACTAGACTCTTTCTCTTGTTTCATTATGGAGGGATAAGAAAAACATCATGACGCAAGACAAGAAGTTCACATACTCGGTACTCGTATATGCGTGAGTCTTCTGATTTTTCTCCTAACCATGCGCCGTAGCTGACACTCTCCGTCTTCGGCAAGGCGCAAGATATAACTTACAACAACATAAATTATTCCTCCAACGTACATTTGAAACAGACAGTGTGAGCCAGACCTGAGAAGGATGGCCACGAACTAAATGAAGTTGGTATCATAGACTGCTGTGATGATCTGTAGAATTGTGAAGAAGTAGAAGCAGATCAAGACGTTTAATTGATAGGTCTGTGCTTTATTATGGTTGTTATACCACTGGTTATATGACGTGGATTCCACTACAGCAATACTGTTTAACGACCAATATAACGTGGATTCCATTACAGCAATACTGTTTAACGACCAATATAACGTGGATTCCACTACAGCAACACTGTTTAACGACCATCTATATAATTCTGTCCTCTCAGAGGTAGAAGCAAGGATAAGGAAAAAGGAAAGCCATTCATTCATTCATTAATTAATTCATTCATTCATCTATTTTCCGTCTCGGGGCGAAGACGGCACATAGGGTGGAAGTAGTTGTTCCCCACAACTGATGATCTGTCGCCAGTTCTTGCAGTCCTTTGTCGTTTCTTAATTCTTAAACCATGGTTGAGCGTTCGGTAACATTTGTCCAGAGAAGCGATCATCTTGTCTGCCTTGTTTTCTTTTATCAGGTGGTTTCCACATGAATGCCTGATGGGGAATATTTTCATTCATTCTCAGAACATGACCGATTAAGGTCAAACGCATTATTCTTATAAAGCTCGACATGCATTTACGTCTCTTATCTTTTCATTTGAAATGTATTCTTTCCAGTTTATGTTTGAGATACGGCACAGGTTAGAACAACATTTCGGCTCAATCAGGGAGCCGCGATAACTCAGTGGTTAGTGAACTGGACTACAAAGGGCAAGAGGTAGGGTTCGATCCCAACCGACGGCTTCCGGTTCAACCAGCCTTTAATGAGTACCGGATTTTTTCTGGGAAAGTAAAAACACCCGGCGCGGGCGTAATACCGACCACATTACCCCATAAATCATGTGCTGAAGGTCTGTAAAATGTATGGTCACTAACACCACATTACCTTTACGCCACTTGGCGTGACGGGGGTACTTTACTTTTTTTTCGGCTCTATAAGCCTTCAGCAGGAACAAACATATATAACACACACATACACATACACACACACACACACACACTCACACTCACACACACACACACTTGTTGTAAAAAAAATGTTGAAAGGCCTATTGAGCTGAAACGTTGTTCTAATTTGTGCGTCCACTTATTAAGTAAAGCTTTAACCATACCGCTTTTTTCTATTTTTTTTTCTACATATTTTTGTGTCATTTCTCCTTATTAGCTTTACTGCAGCTTCGCATTTATGTCCATTTCTTTGCTTTGATCCTACTTTCGTTTTGGTCGTGCTGATCTGGGTGCCTATTTATTGGAAAGCCATTACTACTGCAATGTCATTTTTCTGAGTCTAAGGTTGAGATTCTGATGCCGACCCGCATTATCATCATCATTATCATTATCATCATCATCATCATCATCATCATCATCATCATCATCATCATCATCATCATCATCATCATTATCATCATCATCATCACAATTAGTATCATCATCATCACCATAATCATCGCCATCATTATCATCATTATTATCATCATTATTATCATCATTATTATTATCATCATCATCATTATCACCATCATCATTATCATCATCATCATTATCATCATCATTATCATCATTATCATCATCATCAACATCATCGTCATCATCATCACCATCATCATCATCTTCATCATCGCCATCATCATCATCATCATCATCTAAAGTCGAGATTCTGATGCCGACCAGCATTATCATCATCATCATCATCATCGCCATCATCATCATCATCATTATCATCATCATCTAAGATCGAGATTCTGATGTCCACCAGCATTATCATCATCATCATCATCATTACCATCATCAGCATCATCATTATCACCATCATCATCATCTTCATCATCGCCATCATCATCATCATCATCATCTAAAGTCGAGATTCTGATGTCCACCAGCATTATCATCATCATCATCATCATCATCATCACCATCATCATCATCATCATTACCATCATCAGCATCATCATTATCACCATCATCATCATAATCACCATCATCATAATTACCATCATCATCATCATTATCATCATCATCATTATCATCATCATCATCACCATCATCATCATCATCATCATTATTATTATCATCATCATCATCATCACCATCATCATCATCATCATCATCGCCATCATCATCATTATTATCATCATCATCATCATCACCATCATCATCATCATCATCATTATCATCATCATTATTATCATCATTATCATTATCATCATCATCATTATCATCACCATTATCATCATCATCATCATCATCATCATTATCAAGAGAAAACGAAACATGGAAACGCAATCTATGAAACTAGTCTCTGAAACTCTTCTACCTTTCTTCACTTCACTCAGTACCCACCCGCTTGGGTATCAAGGGAGATAATAGTTCTAGCAGAACGAGATTCTTACTGTATTGGCTCAAAATCCACGTTTTCAATAAATATTTTTAAGCAACAACAACACATTTGAATGAGCCTTTTTATGACATGTATTGGCAAAAATATGTTTGCAATAAAATCGAATGAGCCTTTTTATGACATGTATTGGCAAAAATATGTTTGCAATAAAATCGAATGAGCCTTTTTATGACATGTATTGGCAAAAATATGTTTGCAATAAAATCGAATGAGCCTTTTTATGACATGTATTGGCAAAAAATATGTTTGCAAGAAAATCGAATGAGCCTTTTTATGACATGTATTGGCAAAAAATATGTTTGCAAGAAAATCGAATGAGCCTTTTTATGACATGTATTGGCAAAAATATGTCTGCAAGAAAATTGAATGAGCCTTTTTATGACATGTATTGGCAAAAAATATGTTTGCAAGAAAATTGCAAGAAAAAAACTTGATTATACTTAAATTAACCTCCGTTAAAAAAAAAAAATTAATTGAAAAAAAAAAAAACTGAACCTGAAATAATATTGACAGTTTTATGCACGCCAGTAACACCAGAATTGTTGTTAATTGTAAAATATATTCGCTTTCACACAAAATTGTAAAAATTAAAATGTGCATGTTTTTAAAAGAAAACACATTTATGTAATTTTAAAAAAATTAATGTCACTTTTTAAGTAAAAAAAAAAAAACACGTCATAATATTTTTTTTTTTAATTAGAAAATCCAAATATTACAGCCATGTATAACATATATACAACTATATTTTTGCGAGGAAAATGCAAAACAAAATTATTATATGATCGACCTACTGTTTCTAGCCCTATAATAAAGAAATATGCAACGCCCCCTGAACCTCGTGTATGCCAATGTATGTTTCCGATGATCAATGTTATTATTATCACTCAATGAAAATCCAAACTTTCATCCATGCTAGTGCATAACTGAATCTACATTTTGAACAGCAATTTGTAATTGAATTAATTGTGTTTTGCTGAAAATCGTTTCTTATGATCGTGAGGAAGCCATTTTCTTATTGACTAAAACTTACTACTGACTTGAAAACACACGCAATGTACGATACAAATCAACCACAAGAAATCAGCATTCCAAGGTAGGCAATCGTTGAACATCCAGATCTTCTTCTTTCCATCCTCATTTGCCTTTCAGCGTCGAGGTGAGATATAATTTGCGGTCTTTTGCTCTTCTGTACGCCTCTGTTGCTGTTATGTTTCCTAGTGCTTCTAATGTTCCACCCATCAATCTTTTCGTGGTCGACCATTTGGTCTGGTGTTCTCACAACGTTTGTTGAAGGCTCATTGTGTTGTGTTTTGATATTTTTGCCTTGTCACGTGGCCAAACCATTTTATCTGTTGTTTTTTTATATATTCTATGGTTGGGGCTATTCCTAGCTTTTTTCTCAGTTCTTCATTTCTGATCTTATCTCTCAGACTGTTTCCTGTCATTCGTCTAACACATTTCATCTCAATAGAGGTTATTTTTCTTATTGTTCTTGCGTCTAGGGTCCAGATCTGGCATTGGTAGCACAACTATGGGATGAAGATTGTATTGTATAGTGCTCGTTTTGCCTCTAGAGTTATTTCCTTGTTGGACAATAGTGGTGATAAGTGTCCAATCATTTGACAAGCTTTGTTTCATCTTGATTCTATCTCTGCTGTTTGTGAATTATCGTTTGTCACTAAACTTCTAGGTATTTGAATTCCTCTACCTGTTTTAGTTGCCTGCCTTCTATAGTTATGTTGATGTTCTGTTTATTTTTGGCGACATTCATGACTTCTGTTTTGTTGATTTTCATGTTGTATTTTGTGCCTGAGATGTTGAGTTTGTTTAAGTGTCCGGATATGGCCTTCAAAATAATGGATTGGATGAAGTATAAAAGATTTCTTATTTAAACTCACAAATTAAACACTGAATATCACCAAGCTATTATTAGATGTAAAATAAACACAAAATGCCATCGAGCAGCTAAACTAGTTGCGAGACGAGACATACTACGATGTTTCGGCAAAAGCTTTCATCAGGTACAAAACAAATGTGCTAAGGCAACAAATGTGAGCTGTAGAACACTGACTTCACAATGTTACACCGCTTCATATTTCTTGTTTTAGAATATGTGTTTTGTACCTGACGAATAGTGTTTATAAACCTGTTCCTTGTAATGTTTAATTCTTTTGGTATGTCTTCATTGCTCTTTTTCATTATCTAACGTATCTCAAGGATCCATTCTGTAGCATTTTGTTTCGAATGAATCGATTTTTTTCCTATGTTGTTTGAGAGATAGTCCATGATTCACAATAATATGTTGCTATGAGGCAGATATATGCCCTTATGTCATTTTAATGTTGCCGCCATATCGGTATTGTGCCATATTCTTCGTTGGATTTAATTTCTGCTTTTATTCGTTCAATCATTCATTCATTTATTCATGTTCCCTTCGGGTCGAAGACGGCACATAAAGCGGAAGTCATAGTTCTCCACATAGGGCGGAAGTCATAGTTCTTTCACATAGGGCGGAATTCATAGTTCTTTCACATAGGGCGGAAGTCATAGTTCTATCATATAGGGAGGAAGTCATAATTCTTTCAAATAGAGCGGAAGCCATAGTTCTCTACATAGGGCGGAAGTAATAGTTCCTTCACATAGGGCGGGAGTCATAGTTCTCAACATAGGGCGGAAGCAATAGTTTTCCCACATAGGGCGGAAGTCGTAGTTCTTTCACATTGTTCGGAAGTCATAGTTCTCCACATAAGGCGGAAGTCACAGTTCTCCACATAGGGCGGAAGTCGTAGTTATTTCGCATTGTGCGGAAGTCATAGTTCTCCACATGGGACGGAATTCATAGTCCTCCACGACTGACGCTTTGCTGCTAGTTATTGTTGGTCTGAGTCCCATAAATGAGCCTTCCCTGACAACTGAATTTGTGTGTAGCTGTTGCTAATCTTCTAATGATTTCTTCCTGGAACTCTCCATTGTTAGTTACTACAGTTCATTAAGTACAAGTAAGACTAGTTGTAGAGAATGGTATTGCAGCATAGGCATCAACAACTAAGTCAAATATAACTAAATAATTAATCACCAAAATCAATCATTTAGAATCATAAATGGCGGTAGGGCACAAACACCCGTTACAAGTGTGGGGGGTTTAGGGGGGGGGGGGGGAGGTTAAAATAATTGAGCACCTGCAAAAAAGGAGAAGACAAGAAACAGCAGGACTCCAGAATACGTTAAAAGTTTCAGAAAATTACTTAGTCTCAAAGAATACATGGATTTGTGAAAGTGGTCTAAAGAAGGACAACTTTGTGAGATTGAAAGATGATTTTAGATTCTAAGATTCAATTCGCTAATTTATCGACATTCTTAGATTTGATATTACAAGACTCATTATAAGTAATAATCTTATCTACATTTGATATTCAAAGACTCATTATAAGTAATAATCATATCTACATTTGATATTCAAAGACTCATTATAAGTAATAATCATATCTACATTTGATATTCAAAGACTCATTATAAGTAATAATCATATCTACATTTGATATTTAAAGACTCATTATAAGTAATAATCTTATCTACATTTGATATTCAAAGACTCATTATAAGTAACAATCATATCTACATTTGATATTCAAAGACTCATTATAAATAGTAATCATATCTACATTTGATATTCAACGACTCATTATAAGTAATAATCTTTCCTACATTTGATATTCAAAGACTCATTATAAGTAATAATCTTATCTACATTTGATATTCAAAGGCTCATTATAAGTAATAATCTTATCTACATTTGATATTCAAAGGCTCACTATAAGTAATAATCTTATCTACATTTGATATTCAAAGACTCATTATAAGTAATAATCTTATCTACATTTGATATTCAGACTCATTATAAGTAATAATCTTATCTACGTTTGATATTCAAAGGCTCATTATAAGTAATAATCTTATCTACATTTGATATTCAAAGACTCATTATAAGTAATAATCTTATCTACATTTGATATTCAAAGACTCATTATAAGTAATAATCTTATCTACATTTGATATTCAAAGGCTCATTATAAGTAATAATCTTATCTACATTTGATATTCAAAGGCTCACTATAAGTAATAATCTTATCTACATTTGATATTCAAAGACTCATTATAAGTAATAATCTTATCTACATTTGATATTCAAAGACTCATTATAAGTAATAATCTTATCTACGTTTGATATTCAAAGGCTCATTATAAGTAATAATCTTATCTACATTTGATATTCAAAGACTCATTATAAGTAATAATCTTATCTACATTTTATATTCAAAGGCTCATTATACGTAATAATCTTATCTACATTTGATATTCAAAGACTCATTATAAGTAATAATCGTATCTACATTTGATATTTAAAGACTCATTATAAGTAATAATCTTATCTACATTTGATATTCAAAGTCTCATTATAAGTAATAATCTTATCTACATTTGATATTCAAAGACTCATTATAAGTAATAATCTTATCTACATTTGATATTCAAAGACTCATTATAAGTAATAATCTTTCCTACATTTGATATTCAAAGACTCATTATAAGTAATAATCTTTCCTACATTTGATGTTCAAAGGCTCATTATAAGTAATCATCTTATCTATATTTGATATTCAAAGACTCATTATAAGTAATAATCTTATCTACATTTGATATTCAAAGACTCATTATAAGTAATAATCTTATCTACATTTGATATTCAAAGGCTCATTATAAGTAATAATCTTATCTACATTTGATATTCAAAGGCTCATTATAAGTATTAATCTTATCTGCATTTGATATTCAAAGGCTCATTATAATTAATAATCTTTCCTACATTTGATATTCAAAGACTCATTATAAGTAATAATCTTTCCTACATTTGATGTTCAAAGGCTCATTATAAGTAATAATCTTATCTGCATTTGATATTCAGAGACTCATTATAAGTAATAATCTTATCTACATTTGCTATTCAAAGGCTCGTTATAAGTAATAATCTTATCTACATTTGATATTCAAAGACTCATTATAAGTAATAATCTTTCCTACATTTGACATTCAAAGACTCATTATAAGTAATAATCTTTCCTACATTTGACATTCAAAGACTCATTATAAGTAATAATCTTTCCTACATTTGACATTCAAAGACTCATTATAAGTAATAATCTTTCCTACATTTGATATTCCAAAATGCAATACCCCTTTCCCTCCTTGAAAAATAAAATTATGGGTTCACGTGAAGTCGCGTAAAACAACAAGTTCCCTTCATTTAATCTGAAGTCCTGAAAGCAACAAGTTCCCTTCATTTAATCTGAAGTCCTGAAAGCAACAAGTTCCTTTTGTTTTATTTGAAGTCCTGTAAAGCAACAAGTTCCCTTAATTTTATCTCTTAAGTCATGTTAAACAACAAGTTCCCTTAATTTTATCTCTTAAGTCATGTTAAACAACAAGTTCCCTTAATTTTATCTCTTAAGTCATGTTAAACAACACGTTCCCTTCATTTTGTCTGAAGCCGTGTTTAAGCAACAAGTTCCCATCCCTCTGAGCAGACTGTGATCGTCATTTGTTGAGTGCGTTTAGTCTGGCTCTCACTGTTCACCTCTAACAGAGATAACTTACAAAAACTACAGATGAAAACGTTCATCAACATATAGACTGTTACTGCTTACCGGATAATATATACATTGACACTGATGGATTCGCTGTTGGACACAATTGGAGCTCGTAGGCTTTCGCGGTTCAGGTAGGATAAAGAACTGTAAAAGAGGAAAGGAGTGTTTTAGCGTTGGCTACCAGTAGTTTGACCATGGAGATCATTGGGGTGTTTTAGCGTTGGCTACCAGTAGTTTGACCATGGAGATCATGGGGGTATTTTAGCGTTGGCTACCAGTAGTTTGACCACGGAGATCATGAGGGGTGGGGGGGGGCGGTATTTTAGCGTTGGCTACCAGTACTTTGACCATGGAGATCTGGGGGGGGGGGGTGTTTTAGCGTTGGCTACCTGCAGTTTGACCACGGAGGAGATCATGAGGGGGTGGGGGGGGGGGTTTAGCGTTGGCTACCTGTAGTTTGACCTGGTGTCAGTTAGCGTTGGCTACCTGTAGTTTGACCATGGAGATCATGGGGGGGGGGGGGGTATTATAGCGTTGGCTACCAGTAGTCTGAGCATGGAGATCATGGCAGTAACTAAAGAAATACCCTGGCTAGGAACACAGTCTTTTACTCAAGTATGTTTCCTGAGTAATTCGATGAGGATGTTCAGGAAATTCGAAGGAGGCTGGGCACGAAGGCAGTGGATGGAGTCACTACAGAACTCAGGACTCATTGGAGTTATTGAGTTATTAGCGGGTCATCATCATTGCACTCCGAACATGTCCATAGGTGCTCAGATCCCCTCCGCAGCAAGTCTCGCAGTGTCCAGCGACTGACGACTCCAGTTCTGTGTTGGTTGATTAATCTTCTTACACGCCCACCAAGTTTCTCGTTTCTGGTTGTGCCCATCTTAACTCCAATCTCTTTCATCCGATGGAGTGACGTGAACTCATGGTTGTCAAAGTCCTGTGTCCTTCTCACTTTCCGAAGGGCATTGATGATATCCGCCCGATCCATAGATTGACAGTCCTCAACAATAGCGCAGCTAACCAACCTGTCCGCTCTTTAATTTCTCCGTACTCTCGTATGTCCTGGAACGTAGACAAAGGAGACCTTAACGTATTTTTTACTTCTGCGAAGACTCTACCCATTGCAGACGTACAGATCCCGCCGCTATTTTCTTATCATGCTCATTGAAACATTCAGTATGCAGGCGTGTAGTTTGTTTGTGTAGTTTGTTTGTGTAGTTTGTTTGTGCAGTTTGGATTGGAATATGTTCCATCTTCGTTTCTAGACACTTAGGTGTTAGAGAAAACGAACGAGATAGCATCCTGGCTGGAACAGCTGCCGTGGGTAGCGGAGATGCAATGGACAGGGATAACATTCTGAATGCCATCAGGGAGGCAGGGAGCGCTGATGACTCACAATCAATGAACTTTAATCTCCGACCATGTTCAGACTACATGAACATCAAGTTAAAACTGGGGATGTCAGAAAGGTGCACTGCGCGAGGAAACACAGATGAATAACAAATAAATACAGAACTGGAGTCATCAGTCTCCATACACTGAGGGTCATACTAGGGATGCGATCTCAGCACTCAAGGAAGTGTCCGACGTGCAATGAGGATGATGCTTCGACTAAACTAAACTAAACTAAACTAAACTAAACTAAACTAAACTAAACTAAACTAAACTAAACTAAACTAAACTAAACTAAACTAAACTAAACTAAACTAATATAAATTAAACTTATAAATGGAAGTGTAGCATCATCTAACAAGCAGCATACTTTAGTCAATACTACAGATCAGAGAGTAACTAACAGGCGGCCAGATATTACCATATACTACAGATGGGAGTGTAGCATCTACACGTATGCTTGTTAATTGTACCAAATAAAATACTAGTAAATGGGAGAGCGACATTAACTCGTTACACTGGAAGAATGTAGCAAATATTAAGATTATAGACGGGAAAGTAACATCATTCACACAAAAAAAAAATTTACGAATTGTACTGCACGGCTGTACCCTCCACCAATCCCATCCACTCGCACGCCCTGTACTAAATCACCTTACCATTAAACGTGGACGGAGGAGGGTTAACTAGTAAGGTCACCCACTAGGAACAGACCCCAAAGATTTACTGCAGAGCTTGACACTAGTACTTTATCATTTGCATTGCACCGATTAACCTCCCCCCCCCCGCCCCCACCATGTAGGGAATTAAAAAAGAAGGAGCGTGAACTTTGCCCCGCGTTGACCTTGTTTAACTGTCTGCCCCGTTCAACTTTCCCGTCCAGTCTCGTGTGTGGGTTATATTTGGACTCAACTGATCGCCACTGTCTGGCTAGTTTGACTTACACTTACCGGTCAGGGCCAAAAAATAAAACGCCGAAGCAGCGAAGAGTACAAGCCGGCGATTAAGCTGCCTATCAAGTCGGGATGATTAATTTTGTTAGCATAGATCTAGAAGGATATACATTTTTTTTGCTGATGTTTCAGTTCAACCGAGCCAGATGTTCATTTATCGAGTCACGCATTATAACAGATCAGGAAAACACATCGACATTTCTCAATCTTTCTCAAGTGGCAGTCACCATATATAATCATCATGTGCCATACCGGTTGGCGTAGGTGATCATGTCCTTCCACAATATTCTATATACAGTGTATCGTATCAGTTGTGTTGTTGACTGCTTTACATGCCATGACAACAAACCATCTGGTATTTTCTCTCTTTGTCGTCCGCGATCTCTCTTTCTTTTTATTTTGCCAGTTGTAACCAAGTATTCCAACTTCTCATGATGTTCCCAAAAAATGTTGATTGTTTCTTTCTGATGTTTTTTAGGAGCTCCCTTTTTTGTGTTGGCCTCTTTGAGAACTTCCTCATTGGTCTTTTTAGTCAGAGAAATCCCATCTCTGTGGCCTCTAATCGTCTTTTCATTTGTTTGTCTCCTGTCCATGATTCGCTTCCATATTTCAGAATTGGTTCTATATAGCACCGATGAACTATCTTTCTCATTTCTATTGACATAGATTTGTTAGTAGTATCATCATCAAGTACCGGGCCCACTGGTGTAGGTGATCATGTCTCTCCACAACTTTCGATCTCGGCAGGTATTTATCATTTCTGTTGTTGACCTTCTGCCAAACCATTCTCTTAAGCTGTCTGTTATTTTTTCTCTTTGCTTCCCTCTATCTCTTCGTCCTTCAATTTTTCCAGTTGTTACAATATATTCCAGTTGTTCTCTTCTCATTACATGGCCAAAAAATGATGATTGTTTCTTCCTAATATTGGAAATTAGCTCTCTTTTTGCTTTGACCTCTCTCAGAACATCTTCATTTCTCTTCTTAGCTCTCTATGGTACTCTCCACATTCTTCTGTAAAACCATATTGCTACAGACTCCAGTGATTTTCTTGTCTGTTGTCCTATTGTCGATGATTCGCATCCATATGGTAAGACTGGTTCTACGTAACATTTAAGAACTCTTTTTTCTTGTTTCTATTGTCAAAAATGGATAGCATAGTATCTTCCTCATTTTTTGGAAAGCTGCTTTTGCCTGAGCCATTCTGCATCTCACCTCTTTTGTACATCTTCCATCTGAGGTTAACAAAGTTCCCAAATATTTAAATTCATTTGTTAGTAGTATAAGATGTTGTTAATGTGCTACCTTTTTTAGTTGGAGAAAGAGGTAGGAGGAAGGATGAAGAGGTAAACTCTGTGAGTACAAGAGTTATATAGAGACTGCGCCAAGCTGCGTCAAACCAGAGTGATGCAATTTATATATGTATAGGACTTAGAAGAAGTATGGTGGGTTGGGTAAGCCCATGAAGTGGATAGTTGGGAAATAATTGAGTAATGAGTGATGGACATCGCTGTTTCCCGCCAAAGTGACAACCAATAGGAGACCACGCCCACTCCGGAAGCGAAACTACCATATTAGGGACTAGCGATACTTTAGTTATTTTAAAGATATATTGTTCATATATACTTATAATAATAATAAATTAATATTTATTATATCCTTGCGGACGTAAAGGGACCATATTTAAGATAGATACGGACCATAATCAGGTATATATACATATATAATGGCTACTCTCTCTAATGCAATAAACGTATATTTCAATTTTCTCCCACCGTGGCACATAATGAACCAATCGATACTCCTCTCCTGTAAGAATATCGATTTCTAGATGCATATAGAGGAACTGCAACATGTTGTTATGTAAGCTAATTGGCGGCCTGTCTCGCTACGTGGCTAATAGACAATACGGCATAGGTTAATAACAATACTAATGGTCTCGATACACGTTTCTTACCGCTTACCGCGTTAGTCGCAGGGCCGACTGGATGCGGAAAAAGTGTGTTTGTTAGGAGATGTGTCAGAAATGGTCAGTCCCGCACCTAAGGGAATAATTTACTGTAATGGCGAGTGGCAACCGATGTACGAAACGATGAAGGGTGTTTAGTTTACCGAAGGGCTACCCGACATGAAGCAATGGCGAAAAGATAGGAGACGTCTGGTGGTCATAGACGATCTGATGGACGAAACTGACGATAGGGTCACGAAACCATTTACCAAAGGCAGTCATCATAGAAATATAAGCGTCGTGTATATAGTACAGAATCTCTTTAGCGAAAACAAGGAACAGCGGACGATAAATCTCAACAGTAATTACATAGTTCTGTTTAAAACCCAAGAGACGGATCTCAGATTACGAATCTGGCAAAACAAATGTACCCGGTTCGCGTGTCGTACGTGCAAGGAAGTTTTAAAGACGCGACGTCGGCTTCACACGGGTATTTATTATTCGACCTTCGACAAGAAACACCAGATCATCTAAGACTCCGCGCCAATATCTTTCCTAAAGAACATCAGGTAGTCTACGTCCCGAAATAAGGAACACGGGCGAGTCGATGAAAGACACGGTGAGATATTGCGTTTTCTGTGCTCGGCTAAAAAACCAGCGGTAAAGGCCGTGATGAAAACAGCATCTCCTGATCTCAGAAGAAATCTGTGCGAATGCTGCCACAACGTGTTAAAAGGTAACGTTCGGCTCACACCGGCTCAGAAGAGATGATTGCAACGCCATAAACACGACCTGAGGATTCTTGCTCGAGAAAAGACGACCGTGAAAAGCGAAAACAGATTCTGAAAAAGGGTGGATTTATCATTGCTTTGATTAAACCAGTTCTGGGTATCCTGAGCTGTATCCTGGGCGTGTGAACGATGGCCAAGAGAATGATTTTGATCGATCCTCGACTTCTAGAGTCTGTAAATAACCAGCAAGCTTCGTATACGCCACCCAAGTCACTAAATGACAGCCTGGGAAATCTGGATACACAAATACAACAAGTCCTGGAAAGAGAGGACATGTTACCACGTGACAAAGCCATACTGTATCAGCAGAAATTGCAACGGTATCTGAAACGTCCCGATCAGTACAGACACAAACCTCTAGGCGTAGTTGACATTAAACAGGCACCACCATCCACCGACTCGATTACAACACCACCATTCCAGAGAAAAAATAACAGACAGCTTAAGAGAATGACTTGGCAGAAGGTCAACAACAGAAATGATGAATAGCTAAATAATAAAGTAAAGTAAAGTACCCCCGTCACGCCAAGTGGCGTATCGGGAAATATGGTGTTAGTGACCCTATATTTTACAGATCTTCAGCACATGATTTTTGGGGAAATGTGGTCGGTATTACGCCCGTGCCGCTTTACTTTCCTAGAAAAAAATCCGGTACCCATTTAAGGCTGGGTGAACCCGGAAACCGTCGGTTGGGATCGAACCCTACCTCTTGTCCTTTGTAGTCCAGTTCACTAACCACTGAGCTATCGCGGCTCCCAATATATATATATATATATATATATATATATATATGTATATATATATATATATATATATATATATATATATATATATATATATATATATATATATATATATATATATATATAAAATAAATATATTCTATGGCGGAGGCTATTCATAGCTTCTTTCTCAGTTCTTCATTTCTGATCTTATCTCTCAGACTGTTTCCTGCCATTCGTCTAACACACTTCATCGCAGTAAAGGTTATTTTTCTTATTGTTCTTGCATCTAGGGTCCAGGTACATTAATAATACAAATTTTACATTTTAATTGTTAACATTTTAAATATGTATGTGGCATTGGGAGGTCTAGAGGTAAGACGTTCTGGCCACTGGACAAGAAAGTCATGGGTTCGGATCTTGCCACAGGCGGTGTGAATTTTTCTCTTCAAATCTGGGGCTTCGTCATAGCTATATTTGGGTAATGAGATGTCGTTGAACGGCGAGAAACATGTGATCTCGTTTGCAGCATGAGCACGTTAAAGTATCCTCATTAGTTAAAAGTCGGAAAGAGTAGCCCATAATGCCTGCTGCCCGGGAAAGCAAATTTAACCATACCGATTACGGATGTGTCGGGACGAAAGACGCAGATATCCCAGCTTGCGGTAAATACAATACATCAACGCCCACTTAACGGGCGAGCACTAAGAAGACGATGAGTAACACACAAGCTAATTAAGCTACAGCTGTAACATTTTTACGTGCCATGAATTGAACCACTCTAAAAAAATATCAAATTTGTGAAGTAGGGGAATGTAGTAGACTTAAGACTATATACATAATGCAATATTTGTAGAAGTAAATGTATGTAATCTTGAGATCACAACACAAATGTGGCCTGTTAGGTTGGGAGTTTTTGGGTGTTGGAAACCATCATCAATGAGTACCGTCTCCGCATTGAAGATTAGCTACTTTGAAGCACCATTCCGCTCTGTCTCTTGCTTTGATAGTGCAGGTTATCATAGGCTGACTTGTCCATCTTTGATGTTACTCGTCCATGTCAGTCTTGGTTTGCCTCTGCCTCTTTTACCGTGTATTTTCTATCAAATATTACTTTTAGTAAGCGGTTGTATCTTGCAACATGCCCCAACAATCTCATTTGTCCTGTTTGAATTGTGTGTAATAGTTCTCTTTTCATTTTTAGTTGTTTTAAGACTTCATCGTTTATTTTATTTTCTTTCCATCCAATGCTGTTGAGTGTCGGAAAAATGAATGACTAATCATAATGTTTTTTACGTCATAGAAATCCGGTTTTCTAATCATAATGTTTATGACATTATAGTAATCATCCGGTTTTCTAATCATAATGTTTATGACATTATAGTAATCATCCGGTTTTCTAATCATAATGTTTTTTACGTTATATAAATCATCCGGTTTTCTAATCATAATGTTTTTTACGTTATATAAATCATCCGGTTTTCTAATCATATTGTTTTTTACGTCATAGAAATCATCCGGTTTTCTAATCATAACGATAATACCATCAAGTTCTTTTATGAGTGAAGGGATTAACATACCACTAGCAACTCGGCTCAAAGCGTTCAGCGACTCATAGCTGATTGTTTTCATCGGGATAAGCGGCACCAGCAGTTCATTATCCTACTCCAACAGCAAGCAGTTTCCATGGAAACAGAACAATCAATCTAGGGCCAAGAGAGTAGAAGAAGGAAAGCAAATCATTACCCAACAAATGTGTTCAAGTCGGATGTTTCATCCTGAAAGGCGCAAATATCGCAAGTGTGCTATCAACCACCATATGACGCATTTACCTGCACTTAAAACAGCGGGCAATCGAGAGGAGTGGTCGTTGGAGAAATTCAGCAAAAGAAGAAGACGACGATTATTTTGTCTTTTTTTTTCATTGTAATCCAGAGAGTCATGCCTTTTGTTATTTCCCACATGTAGCATTTACAACACATTAATATTCGCCACTCATTCCCTTTTCTGTTATACGTGCAACCTATTGTGGGCATTTAAATGAAGTGCAGCAGGAGGCTGACGCCATGACGCCTCATGACCCAGAGGGGTCCGCCCCCGTGAGTGTCAAAAAGCTAAAATTCCGAAACACTTAATCGACGGGGTAATCCTCTGATGATCATATTTCCTCGTGCTGCAAAGCTCTATATACAGAGATTCCTATTATTATTAGAGTATTTATTATTATTATATTCAGTTATTGAGTTTATTGCGGGTCATCATTGCACTCCGAACATAATTTATATTATTATAAATTATTATCATAATATATATATATATATGTATATATCATATAAATTATTATAAATCAGAAATTATTATTATATATATATATATATATATATATATATATATATTTATATATATATATATATATTTATATATATATATATATATATATATATATATATATATATATATATATATATATATATATATATACAATAGGGTATATATTCTTATTTCAAATGCTTTTTTTTTTTTTTGGAAAAAAAATTGAAATAAGAACGGGAGTAAGGCAGGGATGCCTTCTGTCTCCATTTCTCTTTCTACTGGCCATAGATTGGATTATGAAAATAACTCAATACAACAGAAATGGGATCCAGTGGTCACTGACCAAACAACTTGATGATTTAGATTTTGCTGATGACATAGCTCTCCTATCACACAACCATCAACAGATGCAGAATAAAATGAACATACTTGATGAGAGATCACAACAGATAGGACTGAAGATTAATAGAGATAAGACTAACATTATGAGAATTTATACAGTTGGCAATAACCAAATAAAACTAGGAGAATTACCTCTATTTGATGTACATTCTTACATATATCATGGCAGAATATAGATAAAGAGGGAGGAACAGAAAATGATACCAAAATAAGGATATCAAAAGCAAGAGGAGCTTTCATTGCACTGGGAAACATATGGAAATCCAAAGAAATTAGGTTAAATACAAAAATAATGTTAATTCGGCCCTATTATATGGCTGTGAAACATGGAAAACAACAAAAACTGACAATTACGAAGATACAGACTTTCATTAATGGATGTTTACGTAGGATAAAAGGATGGAAATGGCAGGACAAAATCACTAACGTGGAATTATGGAAATGTACCAGTCAAACACCAGTGGATAAAGAGATACAGCGAAGACGATGGCGCTGGATAGGACACACACTACGGAAGCCAACTGAGAGTATACACAACAGGCCCTTTTTTGGAATCCCCAGGGGAAAAGACAAAGAGGACGGCCAAGAAATTCTTGGAGAAGACAGATAGAAGCTGAGATGAAGATGATGGGAAGACATGGAATAATCTTAAAAGAATAGCAAAAAACAGAACGATTTGGAAAGTGTTTGTTGAAGACCTATGCTCCACTGGGAGCTAAAATGTAGAAGAGGAAGAAGAGGGTATATATTGACGCAGTTTTATTTTCTATAACAGCCGTTGGTAACAGTGAATCTATTGCTGCGTTGCTACTTTTACATTTATTGGTGTACCTGTTTCTTTATTTCCTGTTTGCTTTTCTGTTCTTAACTGGTTTCTATTCTTGTAATCTCTGTTCTGTCACTCTCAATACAATGATTTTAACTCATTCGCTGTTAACCATTTTCTTTTGCAAGTTTTCATTTCAATTTCCCAGGTCGTATTACTTTCATTTACTTCTAGTACCTTGATTTTGCCTTTTTAAAAATATTGATCTTTCTTTCTTTCTTTCTTTCTTTCTTTCTTTCTTTCTTTCTTTCTTTCTTTCTTTCTTTCTTTCTTTCTTTCTTTCTTTCTTTCTTTCTTTCTTTCTTTCTTTCCTTCCTTCTTTCTTTCTTTTTCTTCTTTCTTTCTTCTTTCTTTCTTTCTTTCCTTCTTTCTTTCTTTCTTTCTTTCTTTTCTTCTTTCTTTCTTACTTTCCTTCTGTCTTTCTTACTTTCCTTCTGTCTTTCTTTCTTTCTTTTCTTCTTTCTTTCTTACTTTCCTTCTGTCTTTCTTACTTTCCTTCTGTCTTTCTTTCTTGCGTTCGCCCGATGTCAACTCAAGGAATGTGTTACCCTCTTCTTTATCCGTCCTAAAAGGGACGTTAAGTGGACGCAGGCGCGTTGTGTTGAGGTTACTAGTATAACTGTAATATTTGCGCGTTTCGGCCCAACACATCCGACTTCAGCTTGGCATTTATGAGAACCTTATTGCCTTTCCTCTTCGATCCGATCTCCATGGCCAGACTAGATTTGTTAGTCTGTTTCTGGAGGCACCGCGAAGAGGTGGAGTAGGGTCTGGATAATTCTGGTTCACCGAACCTAGCGCAAGCCATCAGCTTAAAGACGCTGATAGTTTCCAGCCCTGTTGCTGTCAGGCGCCTTGTCTCCATATTGATTGATTGTTCTTCCATTCTAGGAACTTAGCCTGGTTTCATGTTTTGCATTCAGGCTGTTGTTTGACAATTGATTGTCATCGACATTTTAGTTGTCTTGCTTGAAGCGTTGGACAGGCAAAGGCGCGCCTCCCAGCACCAGAGCTGAAAGTTTTCAGCGTCCCACAGCTGATGACTTGCGCCAGGATCGGTGAACCAAAACCATCCAGACACTGCTCCACCTCTCCGTGATGCCTCCAGTAACAGACTAACCTGTCTAGTCTGGGCAAGCGTGCAGGGATCGAAGAGGGAAGACAACCCGGTACTTAAAAATGTTGTGCTGAAGTCGGATGTATTGGGCTGAAAGGCGCAAATATAACAGTTATACTGCAAACCACAGCACGGACGTAATACCGACCACATTACCACAAAAAATAATGTTACTTTTTTTTTTACTACTGCAAACCACAACACAACGCACTCACGTCCACAACGTCCTTGTAAGAGCGGATGATGAAGAGGACTATTCTAGTCTACCACGATACTCTAGAATACTTTAGTCATCGGGCGAACGCTACCAACCAACCAATCATTTAGAAATATAACCTTTATTTGTTTCTTCTGCATTATCTTCAAGTTGAAGAGAAAGAGATATACCGAAGATATAGCCGAGGAAAATATATTAACACCAAAACAAATAACACCAGAGCTGAAAGTAAGAATAGCATATTGTTATATCTTCTTAGCATTCACGTATGGTGCAGAAACATGGACATTAGACAAGAAAAAAGAACAGAAAATTGAAACCTTTGAAATGTGGATTTATAGAAGAATAGGTAGAATTGGATGAAATAAAAAGAAAACAAATGATGAAGTTTTAAAACAACTAAAAATGAAAAGAGAACTACTAAACGCAATTTGAACAAGACAAATGATATTTTTGGGCATATTAAAAACACAACAGCCTACTAAAAGTAAAATTGGAAGGGAAAATACACGGTAAAAAAAGGCAGAGGCAGACCAAAACTAAATGGAACGTGTAACATCAAAAGATGGATAAGTCAGACTATGATAACCTGCACTATCAAAGCAAGAGACAGAGCGGAATGGCGCTCCATGTTAGCCAACCTTAGATGCGGAGACGGCTCTCATTGATGATGATGATGATGATGATGATGATGATAGCGGAGAGCGGATAGTCGAATCGATAACTCGTCGTGCTCCAAGTCAAGAGAATGCGAGTTCGAATCACAGTAAGGTCGAAACATTCTCTTTTCTATCAGGAAAAAATACAAACTGTGACCCGAACATTTCGTGGCAACTGCACTGGACAAGCTCCTTTATTCTCTGGTCTTATAAATCTCCCCTCCTCTCCCCTTAACAGTATTTCCGGTTGAAAATAGAAATTGTCGCGTCAGTACGTGACAAATTAGCCAATCATCGGGAAAGTTTCGTGTCAGAAACATTAATATGGTGAAATATTAAGATACCAACAGTTTCGTTCTGTTCTTCTCTATCCACGGATTCAGGTTAATTGCAATACGGCAATCCCAAACCCTTTCGCCTGCTGTCCTATTATGTCTCGAAGCCTATGCTGACTGATTGTTCCTGTAGTGTGTCGATTGCTTTTCCCACTCACTGCGGATCAAGCAGACCCACTTCCCCATCTTTAGACTCATTAGTCTGAAATGTTAATTGTTAATTAAAGTAGACAAATTTCTTCACTTCTATTCAATATGGCGGACAGGCGGCAGGAACCATTGAGGCTCAGTCTGAACAGTGTTCCTTGTTGCAGTTTCCTCATATTCCAAGTCCGGCTTGCTGGTAGTGCTACTGAGTTTAGCGCTCTGTGCACACCGTGAGCTGTGTTTTTCATCCGGATCGTGTTTACACATTCCGATTGCTTACGATGAATGATGATATCGTTTGACGAAGGATAGTTCAGCTGCGTTCATTTTCGGTGCCGCTTGGCCGTATGTCTTTTAGGCGTGTGCTGTAGCTGCTATGTTGGTGACTGCAGCTGCTTTTCTTTGTTTGGATCATTCAATGAGATGAGTTTTAATTCGGATAATTCCACTGGTACGGGCGGTTGAGAAATTATGGATTTTAATTCGTTTGCAGTGATACCGGGGCATTCGACTAACCATAACCATAACCATAAAGGACATAGTTGGGAAAGTTTGCGTACAAATGACTTTTTGACAATGTTTATTATCGATTGCGAGATCACGAGAGTTTGCCGATCATGAGAGTTTCAAGAGAATGTTATTTTTGTGCTTTGTTTCCAAGAACTAGAGGTGTTATAGTGTGACTCAGTCATGGGCGATAATGGAAGAATAGAAGAATATGACGATAGACAGAAGAATAAAAGAATGAGGCGATGACGATGTGAAGTAGGATAGTTTTAGGCGGCGTAGAAAAGACACTCTTCAGAGGATTAGGAAGGAGACGTTAAGTCTACCAACTCAGTCGCTGAGTCGTAATCAACTTGAAGATTACCAGTGAAATGCGTACAGGTGGTCAGCCTAAAGCCAGACAGATGTTTGCTCTGGTCGACAAAGTTGCGTAACGCAACGACACGGCCGCTGGTTCCTAGGAAACTCTTATATCGGCAGACGCCTTGAAGTCCAGTGAAGACCTGAGATGAAAGCGGACAACTAAACTGCCCCGCGTAATCAAAAGACCAGGTTATCTTTACGTTCAGCAGTGATTACTCTTTGAGTCCTGAATTGGAAATCGCCTCGAGTTTTAGTTGTTAGGGGACGGACTTAGGAAGATGGACAGGTTCGACAGGACTCCTAAAGTAATAAGACTTTGGAGATAATTAAAAAGGCGGAGCTAGAGAGATAGTGACGGTCAAGAGACGTAGGTTAGGCCGTATCAGTGGTCGGGGGGGTGTGGTCACCTGGGACTTAACCCCGAGACCCTGGGAACTGGGGGATTAGGAGAGGAGAGGCCAGAATGCTTTTGGGGCGAGGAGCAGTAGCTAGAGAGACATTTAGCTACACTCGGCAGACTCAGCTACACTCAGCCAGACTCGAGACAATTCGGCCACACTCGGCCAGACTGAGCACATTCAGATACTAGTTCCTCAGCACTATCAGAAAGAGACAGGCAGATGTACTTAAGAATACTATACGGAGTATACGGTCAACAAGATAGATAGATAACCACAGATAGAACTTTATGAATACGAAACTGCCACACACAAATGTTATTTGACAATTCATCATCGCCGATAGGCTATGTCAAGTAACACCAATAAAGACCTTGTTTATACTTGTACTAAAAAGATTGATGAGTTTATATATATGTGTGGGTCAAATGAAAGTACAAGTAGTAAGTCAGAAAGAAGCATGAAGAAACCCTGCAACAGAGGCAACGCGCATGACAGGGCTGAAAGCTGTCAGCGACTCATAGCTGATGGTTTGCGTCGGGATCGATGAACCAGAACCATCCAGATCTCCTCTCGGTACCTCTAGAAACAGGCTAACAAGTCTAGTCTAGATAAAGCGAGTAGGGATCGAAGAGGGAAAGTAACCCAGTACTAAAAAATGTCGTGATGAAGTCGGATGCGCTGGGTTAAAAGATGCAAAAAAAGCAAACACATCACATCTAATCCAACGTAACGCCTTTTTGAAGGGTGGATGCCGAGAGAGCTATTTATATATTTAGTAGTCATCGGGATAACGCCAGAAAGGTAGAAAGTTTTCACGAATCATTTCTCCACTAATAAGATGGTCATCAGCCAAATGCTGCAGTAAAACAGCCATCAACCAAATGTTGCAGCAAGACAGTTATCAGCCAAATGCTGCAGTAAGACAGTAATCAGTCAAATGTTGCAGCAAGACAGTTACCAGTCAAATGTTGCAGCAAGACATTCATCAACCAAATATTGCAGCAAAAACAGTTATCAACCAAATGCTGCAGCAAGACAGCTAAATGCTGGAGGAAGACAGTCATCAGCCAAATGCTGCAGCAAGACAGCAATCAGAAACATGCTGCAGCAAGACAGCCATCAGCCAAATTCTGCATTTAGACAGCTATCAATCAAATGCTTGCAGCAAGACAGTTATCAATCAAATGCTGCAGCATGACAGTTATCAGGCGAATGCTGTAGCCCCATAAAACTCATTTAAAGAGCAAAGGATTTTTAAAAGTGGTTTTGTAATCAATTTTTGAAATGAAGATTGCATCCCACACCCCCTTCCTTCGACACAAATGAATATGTCCAGCTCAGTAGAACCGGCAAAGTCATTAGACATTTAAATGAGGTGGTATAACCTCGGAGGGGTGGCCAGGGTGGTGAAGCTGCAAAACGACGTCAAGTTCACCGTGTGACAGTCAAAATGTCAGCAAGACAAGGCGTGTCAGCGAGTCTGTTCCCGTTTGCTGACAGCTGACACCAGACTTGACGTGTGTACAATGTCTGCAGCACACGAGGATTGAATCAAATCAACAGCAGAAATTAAAACAACCAGATTTCAAATGCAGGCTTCCCGCACTCGCTCCACCAACCCACAAGACTCGAGTAAAAAAAAAAAAAATATTTATACTCATCAGGGGCGATACCAAGGTGGGAGCTGTGCTAAAGATGTAAGAATTTTGAAGAACAGAATTGTAAAGGATATAACCCACAAAGTCGCTAAAGAGACTAGTGTTGGATCTTACACTAATGTACATCTGTGGAAGCGAAGGCACGCCTCACAGCAGTAAAGTTGTCAGCGACCCACAGCTGATGGCTTGCGCCAGGATCGGTGAACCAGAACCATCAAGACCCTGCTCCACCTCTCCTTGTTGCCTCTTGTAACAAACTATCCTGTCTAGTCTGGCCAAGCGAGTAGGGATCGAAGAAGGAAGACAACCAGTACTAAAAAATGTCGTGCTGAAGTCGGATGTGTTGGGATGTTGAGAGTACCATGGACAGCTAAGAAGAGTAATGAAGATGTTTTGAGAGAGGTCAATGCAAAAAGAGAGCTAATTTCCAATATTAGGAAGAAACAATCATAATTTTTGGCCATGTAATGAGAAGAGAACAACTGGAATATATTGTAATAACTTGAAAAATTTAGGGACAAAGAGATAGAGGGAAGCAAAGAGAAAAATAACAGACAGCTTAAGAGAATGGCTTGGGAGAAGGTCAACAACAGAAATGATAAATAGCTGTCGAGATCGAAAGTTGTGGAGAGACATGATAACCTACGCCAGCAGGTCCGGTACTTGAAGAAGATAGCGGCTCTATAGCTAGAGAACTGTGTGAAATAAGTCAAAAACATTAAGTTATGTTATGTTATGTTATGTTATGTTATGTTGTGTTGTGTTGTGTTGTGTTGTGTTGTGTTATGCTATGTTATGTTGACAGGACTAGTTCTGCAGTAGGCACTAGCATATTGTGACATCACTGGACTTGAGTAATAAGATAAACTCGCGAAAGCAGGTGGGAGCCTTCAACAGTCCAAACAACCCCAGACCCTCAAATAAATTTAAAAAAAAGAATTCTGAAACAAGCCAGGAAAACAGAATGGAGGGAGTGGCATGGAAAATATAAGCCAGAACGTGACAGCTTAAACAAACTCAGCAGACATGAGCAGACCAAGATATTCAGACTCATAACAGGACATTGTGGCCTCAGAGCATACCTACAGAAGATATGACTCAATGACGTTGCAAGATGTGACTGTGGAGCAGTCAAACTCCAGGAATTACAACATCCTAAACATCATAAGAACACAAATATGGCCCACAGAAACAACCCTACATGACAATCTATGGGGAACCGGAAATGACCTTAAAAGTACAGTTTTATTCGCGACATAAACTGGTCTAAATGTCTAAATGTCTAAGTGTCTAAATGCATAGCAATAGCTGATCGCTGACGAAGATGAAGTTATGTTATGTTATGTTATGTTATGTTATGTTATGTTATGTTATGTTCGGATCATCATCACTGCATACCGGGTTAATCAATAGGTGCTCAGATCTTCCCCTCGAGATAATCTCGAGGAACTAAGTGTTGAGCACATATGTTGTTCTGAGCATTTGAAGCTTCAACTTCTCATTACGTTAATTACTCACATTGTGTCGTCATGGTCACATGACTTCCCGATAATACCGAGCCAGGTACTATCGTTTCATCTTGACGATCTGTGAGCGTCAGTCTCCGATTGATCTAATGACGTGTAACAAAAAAAAAAACCAAAAAAAAAAAACCGAGGTTTAGCTCACTTGATTGTGTTGATTGTTTCAGATGCCACTCAAACTGTGTTAACGAAAAACTGGATTTAACTGCAAAAAATGCAGACATTTTAACTGATGCTAGACATTGGAATCACTTCCATGAAGAAAAAATAAAATATTCAAATTAATACAATGTAGTTGACTCTGCCATCATCATCACCTTCGTCTTCTTGTTCTCATACATCATCATCATCACCACCATCATCACCTTCGTCTTTTTGTTCTCATACATCATCATCATCCTCATCATCATCCTCATCATCATCACCTTCGTCTTCTTGTTCTCATACATCATCATCATCACCACCATCATCACCTTCGTCTTCTTGTTCTCATACATTATCACCACCATCATCACCTTCGTCCTCTTGTTCTCATGCATCATCATCACCACCATCATCACCTTCGTCCTCTTGTTCTCATACATCATCATCACCTTCGTCCTCTTGTTCTCATACATCATCATCACTATCATCACAACCTTCGTCCTCTTGTTCTCATACATCATCATCACCGCTATCATCACCTTCGTCTTCCTGTTCTCATACATCATCATCATCATCACCTTCGTCTTCTTGTTCTCATACATCATCATCATCACCACCATCATCGCCTTCGTCCTCTTGTTCTCATGCATCATCATCACCACCATCATCACCTTCGTCCTCTTGTTCTTATACATCATCATCACCACCATCATCACCTTCGTCCTCTTGTTCTCATGCATCATAATCACCGCCATCATCACCTTCGTCCTCTTGTTCTTATACATAATCACCATCATCACCTTCGTCCTCTTGTTCTTATACATCATCATCACCATCATCATCACCTTCGTCCTCTTGTTCTTATACATCATCATCACCATCATCATCACCTTCGTCCTCTTGTTCTCATACATCATCATCATCATCATCATCACCTTCGTCTTCTTGTTCTCATACATCATCATCATCATCACCTTCGTCTTCTTGTTCTCATACATCACCATCATCATCACCTTCGTCCTCTTGTTCTCATACATCATCATCATCATCATCATCACCTTCGTCTTCTTGTTCTCAAACATCATCATCATCATCACCTTCGTCCTCTTCTTCTCATGCATCATCATCACCACCATCATCACCTTCATCCTCTTATTCTCATACATCATCACCACCATCATCACCTTCGTCCTCTTGTTCTCATGCATCATCATCACCGCCATCATCACCTTCGTCCTCTTGTTCTCATACATCATCATCACCTTCGTCCTCTTGTTCTCATGCATCATCATCACCTTCGTCCTCTTGTTCTCATGCATCATCATCACCTTCGTCCTCTTGTTCTCATGCATCATCATCACCTTCGTCCTCTTGTTCTCATGCATCATCATCACCTTCGTCCTCTTGTTCTCATACATCATCACCACCATCGTCACCTTCGTCCTCTTGTTCTCATACATCATCATCACCTTCGTCCTCTTGTTCTCATACATCATCATCACCTTCGTCCTCTTGTTCTCATACATCATCATCATCACCATCATCACCTTCGTCCTCTTGTTCTCATACATCATCATCATCACCATCATCACCTTCGTCCTCTTGTTCTCATGCATCATCATCACCGCCATCATCACCTTCGTCCTCTTGTTCTCATACATCATCATCATCACCATCATCACCTTCGTCCTCTTGTTCTCATACATCATCATCATCACCATCATCACCTTCGTCCTCTTGTTCTCATGCATCATCATCACCACCATCATCACCTTCGTCCTCTTGTTCTCAAACATCATCATCATCACCATCATCACCTTCGTCCTCTTGTTCTCATGCATCATCATCACCGCCATCATCACCTTCGTCCTCTTGTTCTCATGCATCATCATCACCGCCATCATCACCTTCGTCCTCTTGTTCTCATACATTATCATCACCATCATCATCACCTTCGTCCTCTTGTTCTCATACATCATCATCACCATCACCTTCGTCCTCTTGTTCTCATACATCATCATCACCGCTATCATCACCTTCGTCCTCTTGTTCTCATACATCAACATCACCATCATCATCACCTTCGTCCTCTTGTTCTCATACATCATCATCACCATCATCATCACCTTCGTCCTCTTGTTCTCACACACCATCACCACCATCATCACCTTCGTCCTCTTGTTCTCATACACCATCACCACCACCATCACCTTCGTCCTCTTGTTCTCACACACCATCACCACCATCATCACCTTCGTCCTCTTGTTCTCATACATCATCATCACCATCATCATCACCATCATCACCTTCGTCTTCTTGTTCTCATACATCATCATCACCATCATCATCATATTCGTCTTCTTGTTCTCATACATCATCATCACCATCATCATCACCATCATCATCACCTTCGTCTTCTTGTTCTCATACATCATCATCACCATCATCATCACATTCGTCTTCTTGTTCTCATACATACATCATCATCACCACCATCATCACCTTCGTCCTCTTGTTCGCATACATCATCATCACCACCATCATCACCTTCGTCTTCTTGTTCTCATACATCATCATCACCAGCATCATCGCATTTGTCTTTTTGTTCTCATACATCATCATCACCATCATCATCACCTTCGTCCTCTTGTTCTTATACATCATCATCACCATCATCATCACCTTCGTCCTCTTGTTCTCATACATCATCACCACCATCATCACCTTCGTCTTCTTGTTCTCATACATGATCATCACCACCATCATCACCTTCGTCTTCTTGTTCTCATACATCATCATCACCTCCATCATCACCTTCGTCCTCTTGTTCTCATACATCATCATCACCTCCATCATCACCTTCGTCCTCTTGTTCTCATACATCATCATCACCACCATCATCACCTTCGTCTTCTTGTTCTCATACATCATCATCACCACCATCATCACCTTCGTCTTCTTGTTCTCATACATCATCATCACCATCATCATCACCTTCGTCCTCTTGTTCTCATACATCATCACCACCATCATCACCTTCGTCTTCTTGTTCTCATACATCATCATCACCACCATCATCACCTTCGTCTTCTTGTTCTCATACATCATCATCACCACCATCATAACCTTCGTCCTCTTGTTCTCATACATCATCATCACCACCATCATCACCTTCGTCCTCTTGTTCTCATACATCATCATCACCACCATCATCACCTTCGTCTTCTTGTTCTCATACATCATCATCACCACCATCATCACCTTCGTCTTCTTGTTCTCATACATCATCATCACCATCATCACCTTCGTCCTCTTGTTCTCATACATCATCATCAACCTCATCATCACCATCATCATCACCTTCGTCTTTTTGTTCTCATACATCATCATCACCATCATCATCACCTTCGTCCTCTTGTTCTCATACATCATCACCACCATCATCACATTCGTCCTCTTGTTCTCATACATCATCATCATCACCATCATCACCTTCGTCTTCTTGTTCTCATACATCATCATCACCACCATCATAACCTTCGTCCTCTTGTTCTCATACATCATCATCACCATCATCATCACCTTCGTCCTCTTGTTCTCACACACCATCACCACCATCATCACCTTCGTCCTCTTGTTCTCATACACCATCACCACCACCATCACCTTCGTCCTCTTGTTCTCACACACCATCACCACCATCATCACCTTCGTCCTCTTGTTCTCATACATCATCATCACCATCATCATCACCATCATCATCACCTTCGTCTTCTTGTTCTCATACATCATCATCACCATCATCATCACATTCGTCTTCTTGTTCTCATACATCATCATCACCATCATCATCACCATCATCATCACCTTCGTCTTCTTGTTCTCATACATCATCATCACCATCATCATCACATTCGTCTTCTTGTTCTCATACATACATCATCATCACCACCATCATCACATTCGTCCTCTTGTTCGCATACATCATCATCACCACCATCATCACCTTCGTCTTCTTGTTCTCATACATCATCATCACCAGCATCATCACATTTGTCTTCTTGTTCTCATACATCATCATCACCATCATCATCACCTTCGTCCTCTTGTTCTTATACATCATCATCACCATCATCATCACCTTCGTCCTCTTGTTCTCATACATCATCACCACCATCATCACCTTCGTCTTCTTGTTCTCATACATCATCATCACCACCATCATCACCTTCGTCTTCTTGTTCTCATACATCATCATCACCTCCATCATCACCTTCGTCCTCTTGTTCTCATACATCATCATCACCATCATCATCACCATCATCATCACCTTCGTCTTCTTGTTCTCATACATCATCATCACCATCATCATCACATTCGTCTTCTTGTTCTCATACATACATCATCATCACCACCATCATCACCTTCGTCCTCTTGTTCGCATACATCATCATCACCACCATCATCACCTTCGTTTTCTTGTTCTCATACATCATCATCACCTCCATCATCACCTTCGTCCTCTTGTTCTCATACATCATCATCACCATCATCATCACCTTCGTCCTCTTGTTCTTATACATCATCATCACCATCATCATCACCTTCGTCCTCTTGTTCTCATACATCATCACCACCATCATCACCTTCGTCTTCTTGTTCTCATACATGATCATCACCACCATCATCACCTTCGTCTTCTTGTTCTCATACATCATCATCACCTCCATCATCACCTTCGTCCTCTTGTTCTCATACATCATCATCACCTCCATCATCACCTTCGTCCTCTTGTTCTCATACATCATCATCACCACCATCATCACCTTCGTCTTCTTGTTCTCATACATCATCATCACCACCATCATCACCTTCGTCTTCTTGTTCTCATACATCATCATCACCACCATCATCACCTTCGTCTTCTTGTTCTCATACATCATCATCATCACCATCATCACCTTCGTCTTCTTGTTCTCATACATCATCATCATCACCTTCGTCCTCTTGTTCTCATACATCATCACCACCATCATCACCTTCGTCTTCTTGTTCTCATACATCATCATCACCACCATCATCACCTTCGTCTTCTTGTTCTCATACATCATCATCACCACCATCATAACCTTCGTCCTCTTGTTCTCATACATCATCATCACCATCATCATCACCTTCGTCCTCTTGTTCTCACACACCATCACCACCATCATCACCTTCGTCCTCTTGTTCTCATACACCATCACCACCACCATCACCTTCGTCCTCTTGTTCTCACACACCATCACCACCATCATCACCTTCGTCCTCTTGTTCTCATACATCATCATCACCATCATCATCACCATCATCACCTTCGTCCTCTTGTTCTCATACATCATCATCACCATCATCATCACCATCATCACCTTCGTCCTCTTGTTCTCATACATCATCATCACCATCATCATCATCATCATCACCTTCGTCCTCTTGTTCTCACACACCATCACCACCATCATCACCTTCGTCCTCTTGTTCTCATACACCATCACCACCACCATCACCTTCGTCCTCTTGTTCTCACACACCATCACCACCATCATCACCTTCGTCCTCTTGTTCTCACACACCATCACCATCACCATCACCTTCGTCTTCTTGTTCTCATACATCATCATCACCATCATCATCACATTCGTCTTCTTGTTCTCATACATCATCATCACCATCATCATCACCTTCGTCTTCTTGTTCTCATACATCATCATCACCATCATCATCACATTCGTCTTCTTGTTCTCATACATACATCATCATCACCACCATCATCACCTTCGTCATCTTGTTCGCATACATCATCATCACCACCATCATCACCTTCGTCTTCTTGTTCTCATACATCATCATCACCAGCATCATCACATTTGTCTTCTTGTTCTCATACATCATCATCACCATCATCATCACCTTCGTCATCTTGTTCTTATACATCATCATCACCATCATCATCACCTTCGTCCTCTTGTTCTCATACATCATCACCACCATCATCACCTTCGTCTTCTTGTTCTCATACATGATCATCACCACCATCATCACCTTCGTCTTCTTGTTCTCATACATCATCATCACCTCCATCATCACCTTCGTCCTCTTGTTCTCATACATCATCATCACCTCCATCATCACCTTCGTCCTCTTGTTCTCATACATCATCATCACCACCATCATCACCTTCGTCTTCTTGTTCTCATACATCATCATCGCCACCATCATCACCTTCGTCTTCTTGTTCTCATACATCATCATCACCATCATCATCACCTTCGTCCTCTTGTTCTCATACATCATCACCACCATCATCACCTTCGTCTTCTTGTTCTCATACATCATCATCACCACCATCATCACCTTCGTCTTCTTGTTCTCATACATCATCATCACCACCATCATAACCTTCGTCTCTTGTTCTCATACATCATCATCACCACCATCATCACCTTCGTCCTCTTGTTCTCATACATCATCATCACCACCATCATCACCTTCGTCTTCTTGTTCTCATACATCATCATCACCACCATCATCACCTTCGTCTTCTTGTTCTCATACATCATCATCACCACCATCATCACCTTCGTCTTCTTGTTCTCATTCATCATCATCACCACCACCATCACATTCGTCCTCTTGTTCTCATACATCATCATCATCACTATCATCATCACCTTCGTCTTCTTGTTCTCATACATCATCATCACCACCATCATCACCTTCGTCTTCTTGTTCTCATACATCATCATCATCATCACCACCATCATCACATTGTCCTCTTGTTCTCATAAATCATCATCACCATCATCATCATCATCTTATTCTCCCAATTCGTCCTCTTTAACATCATCGGCATCATTATCATTTTCTTCTCCTTCGTTTTCATCATTTTCATAATCTTCTTCATATTGTTCTATTTCTTCTTCATCATTCTTGTTATTCTGGTTTATCGACATCTTCTTCTTGTTCTCCTTCTTCTTCGTAGCCACCATCATCATCCTCTTAATCTTCCTATTCCTCTTTCGCCTTTGTGATCGGCTGATGACACCATTGCTTCATCGTCAGCTTTTAATTTGGTAACAAATCGGCGCAGATGTGCTAAGAACTAAAATGCCAATTTTGTGGCTGTGACAAGCAGCTGTGATCTGGACTTGATTAAAAGGTAAACAAAACAAAATTGTAATAATAAAATGGGAGGGAGGAATGTGCCTGCCAATTACTTTAGACCCGCCCATGCACGCCATGTGGGCGTTTACAAATTACATTTTTTATTAAAACTCATTCTTTCGGGATAATGTCTCTCTACTCAGAGCTGAACTATGCTGTTTATTAAAATTGAGTTCAGAGGCAATAATTTACGGATGGAAAAAATAAATAAATAAAACAACAATGCACCAACGAAATTACACACACAGAATCATCATCATCAAGTGTCGTGGTGCTGACGTAATTGATCATGTCCTCATAATATTCTATATGCATTTGTTTATCAATTCTATAGTTGACTACCTATCAAGCCACTCTCTCAAACCGGCATCTTTAATCTTTCTCTCACGCTCATCCATCCGTCCGTCCGTCCATCCGTCCGTCGATCTGTCTGTATGTCTGTCTGTCAGTCTGTCTGTCTGTCCGTCCGTCCGTCCGTCCGTCCGTCTGTCTGTCTATCTGTTTGTCTGTCTGTCTGTCTTATTTACATCATTTTCCAATTACTGGGTCTGCCGGGGCTGTAGGACCGGAGAATAAAGGTCACTTGCCCAGTGCAGTGGCCGCCATGTGTTTTAGTCTGAGTCTTTATTTAACCGTTTATAGTAAAAAAAATAAACTGTTTACAATACCGAACCCATTCTTTTCTCCTTCCCCCCCCCCCGAACCCAGGTTCGAACCCAGTTCTCCTGGTTTTAAACACGACATGTTGTCTACCGGAAGGAGAACGACAGAAGAAGACAAGCAGAAGTGACAAAAACTCTTTACCACAAAAACAACAAGAAGAGACAGACGAAACTACTCGAGAGAGAGACACTTCATCAGAAACTAAACAATTATGTTACAAAATTTTCACGAAACTGCGCAGATTATGACGCATATAGGATTCAAAGCTTTGAAAGTATAATTACGGAATAATTACGTAACGGAAAGCTAAAAAGAAAACAAAATGTGTAACGCAGACACTGGTGTATTAATATCTTTAATCATAATTTACTCTATGCGAACGCTTCCCGGGTCAGCTCGCCTAGGTCCTTTTGACATTTGACATGCCGTATCTATTTTCTTTTTTTCGTGTTTTTTTTTCCCCCATTCAGCATTTTATCTATTCAAACAAATGTTTCGCTCATCGTAAAATACACGTTCAGATCTTGAATCCATAAACATCCAGGTCTGATCAGACAAATAAAAATAGAAGCACAAGTTATAGCATGGGCGTAGACAGAAGGGTGGGATTAACTCTTCATGTACCAGTGTTTTGTCCTCTCAGTTTACATTTACGGCCCTGGTAAAGCCAAATGTAAATAGATGGTTAAATTATCGAAACTTCATTGACAAGATTATCGAAGCTTATTTGGTAAAATTATCAAAACTTCTTTGACAAGATTATCAAAGCTTATTTGGTAAAATTATCAAAACTTATTTGGTAAAATTATCGAAACTTCTTTGGTAAAATTATCGAAACTTCTTTGGTAAAATTATCGAAACTTCTTTGACAAGATTATCAAAGCTTATTTGGTAAAATTATCAAAACTTCTTTGACAAGATTATCAAAGCTTATTTGGTAAAATTATCAAAACTTCTTTGACAAGATTATCGAAGCTTATTTGGTAAAATTATTAAAACTTATTTGGAAAAATTATCAAAACTTCTTTGGTAAAATTATCGAAACTTCGCTGCAAAAATGATCGAAACTTCTTTAGTAAAATTATCGAAACTTATTTGGAAAACTTATCGAAACTTCTTTGGTAAAATTATCGAATCTTATTTGGAAAATTATCGAAACTTCTTTGGTAAGATTATCGAAACTTCTTATACAAATGTTAGTAATTTTCGTAAAATTATTATGCACAAAACTTTGCAGTGTTTCAATTCAAGGGCATAAAGAAATATATAAGTTGTTTATCAATCTATTGATGGAATCTTTACCATACTACGAGGAATAAAATACGTAATATATGTTTGTAGAATATTCAACAATATTAATTCAATATTAAATTAAACTCTCTGTTGCTAGAGTTAAAGATCGCAATTATTTAACGATTTATCTTCTCTTTGTTTTTTTAGTAAGGTCTTGGTATCCCCAGGCGATCGCACAGGTTCACTTGATGGTAAAACCGGCCCTGGTTTCATCCAGTCTTTTATAAGTTTTAGAGATTATTTTTTTTTCATAGGGAAAGCAAGACGGTGTGGGCGCTGTGTTAGCCCCATTTAATAAATGTTTGGATGGTCGATATTGCTCTATTTGAACAGAATATCTGTACACGGAAGAAACGATCATCATTTTTAGCCATGTAAGGAGAAGGGGATTTACCAAATGAAACCATAAGAAAAATGGTAGGAACAAAAACCTGCCAAGAATATATAGAACAACAACAACTTAAATGGTTTGGCCACCTGGTCAGTATGAATCCTCACCAATCACCATCAAGGGCGTTCTTCTCAAGATTGCATGGAAGAAGACCAAGAGGAAGACCCAGAAGAAGATGGATAGATGCAGTGACAGAGACATGTAATAACAAAGGAAAATCACCAATTCAGATAGTTCGAGCAGCTCAAGAACGACAAATGATATAACCACGACACCTTTTAGGGATCAGTGAAAAGAGAAAAGAAAGAAGAAGAATGAGAAGGGAACAGCTGGAATATATTGTGACAACTGGGAAAATTGAGGGACAAAGAGATAGAAGAAAGCAAAGAGATATCAGACAGCTTAAGAGAATGACGTGACAGAAGGTCAACAACAGAAATGATTCAAGCATTCGTCTGTCTAAACTATCAAATGCCTTTTCAATGAACCACTGGTCAAGGACAAATATGGTCACCATAAACACCATATTCCCTGTGCACCTATCAAAGTGTAGTGGTAACCTTTACTTCTTTCTCCCATGCTTTTAACATGCTTACTGTATGTAGATTTAGGTTAAATACAAAAATAACAATTTTCAACTCCAATGTTAAGTCAGTCCTATTATATGGCTGTGAAACATGGAGAACAACACAAATGACAATCATGAAGATACAGACTTTCATTAATGGATGTTTGCGCATAATAAATGGATGATAATGGCAGGACAAAATCACTAACATAGAATTATGGAAATGTAGCAGTCAAATACCAGTGGATAAAGAGATACAGCGAAGACGATGGCGCTGGATAGGACAAACATTGCGGAAACCAACTGAGAGTATTACACAATAGGCCCTTTTTTGGAAAATCCCCAGAGGAAAAGACAAAAAGGAAGACCAACGAATTCTTGGAGAAGACAGATAGAAGCAGAGATGAAGATGATGAGGAAGACATGGAATGATCTTAAAAGAATGGCAAGAAACAGAACGACTTGGAAAGTGTTTGTTGATGACCTATGCTCCACAGGGAGCTGAAAGGTAGAAGAAGAGACTGTATGTAGATTAGTAAACTTTTGGAAAATCAGTTTATTGTAACGACTACGAGTCAAGTAATATGTATCTTATATACAGCTTCACACCAGGTAATAAACCGAGGCAATCTGACCACCAGAAGAAGCCCTCCAGTTGGTCAAGTTAGTTTGCCTTCACACGATGACTAAAGGATCTCACCTCTTCATCATTCGACCTTAAGTGGGTGTGTCTGCATCGTATTGTGGTTTACAGTAAAAACTCTTATATTTGCGCCTTTCGGCCCAACAAAACCGACTTCAGCATATTTTTTAGTACTTGGTTGTCTTCCCTCCTCAATCCCTACTCACTTGGCCAGATTAGACATGTCAGTCTGTTTCTGGAGGCACAACGGAGAAGTGGAGTAGGGCCTGAATGGTTAGGTTCACCGATCCTGGCGCATGCCGTCAGCTGTGGGTCGCTGACAACTTCCAGATTTGCTGCTGTGAGGCGCTCCTTCGCCTCAAATTGGTCAAGTGTTTCGGCACCTCAACTATCTTAACACTCACAGAAAAACGGGGTCGACTCACTTGGGTCATGTTCTCCTGATATCTTCCTTCTCTGATCTATTCTAACATGAAAGCTCATTTTGAGAGCGAGATTGAACATACTAACTTAATATAATTCCAGCCTATTAGTTGAAGAGCCGCGATATCTCAGTGGTTAGTGGACTGGACTACAAAGGACAAGAGGTATGGTTCGATCCCAACCGACGGCTTCCGGGTTCACCCAGCCTTAAATAGGTACGGGATTTTTTTCTAGGAATGTAAAGCGGCACGGGCGTAATATCGACCACATTACCCCAAAAATCATGTGCTGAAGGTCTATACAAATTATGGTCACTGACACTATATCTCCTATGCATCACTTGGTGTGATGGGGTTCTTTACTTTTATTTTTACTACTAGTAGAAGCTTCTTGATTGAATATCTTCTTCCTCTTCGCTTTCACCCGATGACTAAAGGAATAGTTAGACCTCATTGTCACTCATCCTTGAAAGGACGTTATTTGGGGGTAAGTGCGCTGTGTTGCCGTTTGCAATAAAACTGTGCCGTCTTCAAAATGACGTTTTGAGTACCAGGTTGTCTTTCCTCTTGAACCTCACTCCCTTGGCCAGACTAGCCTGTCACTTGTGACACCGCGAAAAAGTGGAGTAGGGTTTGCATAGAGCTCATCCATCGATCATGGCGCAAGCAGTCAGCTATGAGTCGGTGGGAGCTTTCAGCCCTGTCACTGTTGGGCGCCTTTACCTCCTGATTGAATCTAACAATATACACTTAGCCACCACTACAATCACAAACATTACCAGACACGCAAGTACCTGGAGCTCACGAGGAAAGAGGGAAACAAAGAAGACCTATGAAGACGTGGAGGCAGAATCTACAGACGGAAACTTCAAAGATAAATTACAACCGGAAACGATAAGAGGAGACATAACGGACAGGAAGGACAGGAGAACTCTTGTTGATTTTTGTTCCCCAATGGAGGGTAAAAAAGACAGGTATAGAATAGAATAGAATAGAATAGAATAGAATAGAATAGAATAGAATAGAATAGAATAGAATAGAATAGAATAGAATCACCTGTCATTTACATACATCGATTATCAGGGGCTTATATATGCACCACAAATCCCTGCTATGGTCCAACTTTGGATTAAATAAAATGACATGGTTATTTGCCACAGACCCACCATTCCTCTCATCATCACCACCATAACATCATCGTCAACATTTTCATCATCACCTTCAATATCATAAAGTTATGTGGAGGCGAAGACGCGCCTCATAGCAGCAGAGATGGACGCTGTCAGCGACCCACAGCTAATAACTTGCGCCAGGATTGGTGAAACAGAACCATTCAGACTCTGCTCCACCTCTCTGCGGTGCCTCTAGTAACAAATTAAACTGACTAGTCTGACCAAACGAATAGAGATCGAAGTGGAAAGACAACCCGGTACTCAAAAATGTCGTGCTGAAGTCGGATGTGTTGGGCCGAAAGACGAAAATATCAGTTATACTGCAAACCACAACACAACACAGACACGCCCACTTAACGTCCTTATAAGAGCGGATGATGAATAGGTGTACTCGTTTAGTTATCGGGCGAACGCAAACAAGCATTAAATTATGCGCCTGCTGAAGCTGGTGAGCATGTCCCTCCACAACTTTCAATCACTACAGTTGCTTATCAGTTCTCTTGCTGAATATCAACTAGCCAGTTTCTGAAACAGTTAACTGTCTTTCCTCCTTTATCTCAGACAGTAATCGAGAACAGACAACACTTGACTACAATCAACTGCTGTCTTGCAGAAAGTACAAGGAAAACATAAGGCCAGGTAGTAAAAGTAAAGAGCCCCGTCACGCCAAGTGGCGTATAGGGAATATGGTGTTAGTGACCATAATTTTTACAGACCTGTGGCACATGATTTTTGGGGTAATGTGGTCAGTATTACGCCTGTGCTGCTTTACTTTCCAATAAAAATTCCGGTACCTATTTAACGCTGGGTTAACCTGAAGCCGTCGATCAGGATCGAACCCCATCTCTTGTCCTTTGTAGCCCAGTTCACTAACCTCTGAGCTATCGCGGCTCCCAAGGCCAGGTAAGTAGTTGCAAATAAATACGTTTTGAAGACGAATGCCCGAAGAGCTCAATGTACAAAACATTAAGTGCAGCGAAATTCGGTTATTTAAAAAAAAACAAAAGAACTATCTTTACAGAATGAATCCCATTTCTGGAGTCTAAATTCAACGGAAGAACTATCTTTACAGAATGAATCCCATTTCTGGAGTCTAAATTCAACGGAAGAACTATCTTTACAGAATGAATCCCATTTCTGGAGTCTAAATTCCGTCGTCCAATGCTGTCGCCAAGTGATGTTCGACTCCAAATTGTTATTTAAAAGAACGGAGAAGTAAAATAAGAAGATAATATAACAGTATCGTAATTGTAGCATTATTGTTTCCTTTAGTTGACAGATCACCTTTATTAAGCAATGGACAGCTCCATAGTGTTCAGATACCATCCTCATCATGTTGTGCAGATGACGAACACACCCGCTACACACTACCCAAAGCACTGAAGATGTTATCAGCTCAGATGCACGAGCTCTGTGGCACTGGTGAAACCCTTAAATACAACATACTTAATCTCCTCTACAAAACATGAAATGCAAGTGCCAGTGGCTATATTAACTACAGAACATGGAAGACAAGTTACGGTGGCTATATTAACTACAGAACATGGAAGACAAGTGACAGTGGCTATATTAACTACAGAACATGGAAGACAAGTGACGGTGGCTATATTAACTTCAAAACATGGAAGACAAGTGACGGTGGCTATATTAACTACAAAACATTGAAGACAAGTGACAGTGGCTATATTAATTACAGAACATGGAAGGCAAGTGACAGTGGCTATATTAACTACAAAACATTGAAGGCAAGTGACAGTGGCTATATTAAAAAACGGAACATTGAAGGCAAGTGCCAGTGGCTATATTAACTACAAAACATTGAAGACAAGTGACAGTGTCTATATTAACTACAAAACATGGAAGTGAAGTGACAGTGGCTATATTAACTACAAAATATGGAAGTCAAGTGACGGTGGCTATATTAACTACAGAATATGGAAGACAAGTGACAGTGGCTATATTAACTACAAAACATGGAAGGCAAGTGACAGTGGCTATATTAACTACAAAACATTGAAGACAAGTGACAGTGGCTATATTAACTGCAAAACATTGAAGACAAGTGACAGTGGCTATATAAACTACAAAATATGGAAGACAAGTGACAGTGGCTATATTACTACAAAACATTGAAGACAAGTGACAGTGGCTATATTAACTACAAAACATTGAAGACAAGTGACAGTGGCTATATTAACTACAAAACATTGAAGACAAGTGACAGTGTCTATATTAACTACAAAACATGGAAGTGAAGTGACAGTGGCTATATTAACTACAAAACATTGAAGACAAGTGACAGTGGCTATATTAACTACAAAACATTGAAGGCAAGTGACAGTGGCTATATTAACTACAGAATATGGAAGTCAAGTGACGGTGGCTATATTAACTACAGAATATGGAAGTCAAGTGACGGTGGCTATATTAACTACAAAACATTGAAGACAAGTGACAGTGGCTATATTAACTACAAAACATTGAAGACAAGTGACAGTGGCTATATTAACTACAAAACATTGAAGACAAGTGACAGTGGCTATATTAACTACAAAACATTGAAGACAAGTGACAGTGGCTATATTAACTACAGAATATGGAAGTCAAGTGACGGTGGCTATATTAACTACAGAATATGGAAGTCAATTGACGGTGGCTATATTAACTACAGAATATGGAAGTCAAGTGACAGTGGCTATATTAACTACAAAACATGGAAGGCAAGTAACAGTGGCTATATTAACTACAAAACATTGAAGACAAGTGACAGTGGCTATATTAACTGCAAAACATGGAAGGCAAGTGACAGTGGCTATATTAATTCTTCCTTTGCTCGTGGTCAGGCCTCGTTAGCTACATGGGCGACGTTATTACTGAATTAATATGAGTAATACCCATACTAGTCATTCAGAGACTTCCCAGGTCAGCTTCTAGGTATTAACTCCTTGAATTCTTCCTCTTCTACTTTGTGTTCCCCGTTTTGTGAGTGCGGATGGCCGGTATCTCTAGTTTTTGGGAACAACCACGATATTTGCGTCTTTTAGAGCGATATATCCGGTTTCGGCATTTTTGCTTTACAGTTTTATTATTATTACTACTGTTTACGAATTTTCGCTGTCTATGACTTTTTAAATTGAGTGAGTGTACACGTGGAACATCGTGTTTTTTTCTCCGATATTTGAGAGGACTAGACATCGAATCTCACTACCTAGAGAACATGTGAAAGTAAAACCCCAAAGAAACCACGGGTTCGAAGTGACAGGATTCTCTCCAGAGGCCAACATCTTAACATCTCAACATAAAGTCTGCGAGGATGCGGGCACTTATTGGACACTGCAAATGTCAATAGGCGAACAAAGCCGGATATACATTTCCAATGCTAGTTTAAGATGCAATAGAACTTGCCAAAGCATTGGACAACTATCACCATTATTGTCCAACAAGGAAATAACACTAATAGAGGCAAACGGGCATTCTACGGCACAGTCTTCATCTCATCGTTGTGCTACCAATGCCAGACCTGGACTCTAGATTCTCTCTCTCTCTCTCTCTGCGTTCAGGACTCAATCAAAGTAAGGATTCCAGACTCTCACATGAAGTCAGCTGTCAGGCTAAGTGTGTTGATCGCCCCCACAGGGACTCTAGATTCAATACAATAATAAAAAAAATAATAATAATCACTAGTGAGATGAAAGGAGTTGGACGAATTTCAGGAAAAGTCTCTAAGAGATAGGATAAAAAATGAAGAACTGAGAAAGCAGTTGGAATAATTCCCGCGATAGAAAACATAGAGAAACAACAGATAAAATGGTTTGGCCACATGGCAAGACCGAGACACCAAAACACAACAGAACCAGCGTTTAATAAACGTTTGCGCGAATGCCGACCACGAAAATGATGGGTTGATAAAATATTAGAAACACCAGGAAACATAACAGTAGCAGAGACCAACAGAAGAACAAAAGATGGGCTGATGGAATATTAGAAACACTAGGAAACATAGCAGTAGCAGAGACCAACAGAAGAACTAAAGATGGGTTGATGGAATATCAGAAACACTAGGAAACATAGCAGTAGCAGAGACCAACAGAAGAACAAAAGATGGTTGATGGAATATCAGAAACACCAGGAAACATAACAGTAGCAGAGACCAACAGAAGAACAAAAGACCACGATTTATCTCTCCCCTCGACGCTGAACGACAAATGAAGCAGTAGCACAGCATAAGAATAATAATAAGAAGAAGAAGAATAAGAAGAAGAATGAAACTAATGATAACAATACTTTTCGAAATAAGCTAGAAACGTTACAATCAACTTCTATGCTCATGTCACGAAAAGTGGATAACTTGACAACTTTATAACACCCGGTGAAAACAGAAGGGGAAAGAGACACAGAGAAAGACAGCGATATAAAATACTAGACGCCTTAACGGTCTGACTACGGGAACAGTTTAACAGCTAAATTGAAATATAAACATGAACAGCGATCAACAAAAGATTGATTACTCTCACCTAGGGCGTCTTCTTCAGCGTTCACCCATTAAGCGGACATAGATGCGATATGTCGCTAGTTACGGCAAGATCCGATATCTGCGCCTTGTGGTCCGACTCATTCGTCTACGGTGTCAGTTTTTATTTGCTTAACAGTTTTCCTCGGGTAGAGGCCATTTTAGTATACCTTTTTCAACTTTAACTGATGTGGGTTCTTTAACGTGCGCACAGTACACATGAAGCACAAAGCTTTTCGCCGTTGTCCGAGAGGACAAGACATCGAGAACATGAGGCCGAGTGAGGTCACGAAGAAAGCAAGGAATTGAAAAGGAAAAACTCCAACTTGCTGGGGATTTGAACCCAGAGTCTCCATATCCAGAGATTGACTTTCTACTCCATGACCACACTACTCTTCACTATAGGCATAAATACGAGGTACAATCTGATCGTCTACGCCTCTAAACATAGTATCGGATGATGATGATGATAAACGTATAGTCAAACTTTAATAATAAGCTATCATATCAATGTTTCCTGTGTGTTACCGGGGCCTTATTATGAGGGAGGTAAAGAATAGTGACACTGTGACCTTCCAGGCATGTCGTAAGAGGCAACTAAGGAGGTTGATCGATGGCTTGACAAGCTGTCATTGTAAAAAGTATTGTTATGGAAACAGCGCCATATGTTTTAGAGCAGTGATCTCTGCAATATGTGCCATTTTGGCACGCAAGGTTTCAGTTTTTGAGATTGTGGTTCTGCCCTATGTTATGTCTTCGGCTCGAAAGGACAATAGAATAGATTTCAATGTTTATCACCGAACCCCTCTTGAAGTTAAATCCTGCCTACGCCCCTAAGATAAAAAATAAAAAATAATAATACAGAAGCTGCCTTAATATATTGAATGTAATCGCGACAGCTGCAATAAGCCGAGATGTAGACCTTTGAATTCGCTTCTTTTCTTTTTTTCTTATTGGAAGAAATCAAACGATGAATGATACAGTGTGTTACGTTGGCCAGGCAACGTAATATAATAGAATAATGTAATATATTCTTTTGTGTTCAGACATTCCTAGACCAAACTTTGATCGCTTTCTATATTAAAATAGAAAGAAAACGGGCCCGGAAATAAATTGCACGATGAATAAGCACAGCCGTTGTGTGGATATTGTCCCCTTGAGTATTATTTGGATTCATACAACGGATAGATATTTGCGAGCTGAATATTGTTTCTCTCCCCTTGTCGAGGCACTTGCTCCTGTTATCGAGTGGGTTGGCTACTATGGAATATGAGTGCATACTTATCGCTGTTTCTTTCAATTATGAAGTAAAGTTTTGTCTTTGTTTTGAGCTGAAGTTGTTCCAATATGGGCAGTTTCAAATTATTGTTACGACGACCCGACTAACCCTCCTTTAAACAAAAGTGATGGCATAACTGAGAAATGCGCACGACAAAATAAACATTACGTCCCTTTTATCCGGCTTGTCTATACCCTACAGCTGCCTGTCAGGATCTCGGTGACCTTAATAAGGCAATGTCCTGGCCTCGCCGACCCAGGCGTTTCATGTTGTCTTTTACAGGTTTTAAGATAAGGGACGTTATGTCATAGCTACCGTGTAGAGAATTAGGGCATGTTGTTATGAACTTAATTATGTTATCGATATAATTTAAAACAAACATAACAGTGGAAATTATGATGTTATGAAAACGATCAGTCTGAAGAATTAATTTAATCAATACATGTATAGATGGACATATATATATATATATATATATATATATATATATATATATATATATATATATATATATATATATATATATATGCAGTAGCATTATTATATGTGGACATGAGTCACGTTTTACTTATATCTTCTTCATTTGCCTTTCAGCGTCGAGGGGAGATATCAATTCTGGTGTTTTGTTTTCAGCTGCTAGTATGTTTCCTAGTGTTTCTGATATTTCATCAATCACCCTTTTCGTGGTCGGCCCCTGAGTCTCGTATTCTCGCAGTGTTTGTTAAAGGCTCGTTGTGTTGCATTTTAGTGTTTCTGTTTTTACCATGTGGTCAAACCGGAAGCCGCGATAGCTCAGTGGTTAGTGAACTGGACTACAAAGGACAAGAGGTCGGGTTCGATCCCCGCCAACGACTTCCGGTTCACCCAGCCTTTAATGGGTACCGGATTTTTTTCTGGGAAAGCAAAGCGGCACGGGCGTAATACCGACCATATTACCCCAAAAAATCATGTGCCAAAGGTCTGTAAAATTTATGGTCACTAACACCATATTCCCTATACGCCACTTGCGTGACGGGGGTACTTTACTTTACTTTTTTATGTGGTCAAACCATTTTATAATTTGTTTCTGTATGTACTTTAGGGTGGGAATTATTCCTAGCTTTCTTTTTTCTCAGATTTTCATTTCTGATCTTATATCTCAGATTGTTATCTTCCATATGTCTAACACATTTCATCTCAGTAGTGGTTATTTTTCTTTTTGTTCTTGCCTCTACAGCCAAGATATTCATACTTCATTCATACTTTAAGATATTCAGTCAATTCTTTATTTGTTCAATCAGTCAGATTGATAACGATGAACTTCTTCTTTCCTTCCTAAGCCTTTCCTTCCTATTTTGCCTTTCAAAGTCAAGGGAGATATAATTAGCGGTTCGCCTCTGCTGCTGTTATGTTTCCTAGTGCTTCTAATATTCCATCAGTCCATATTTTTCGTGGTCGGCCTTTTGTCTGGTGTTCTCGCAACGTTTATTGAAGTCTCATTGTGTTCTGTTTTGATCTTTCTGCCTTGTCACGTGGCCAAATAATTGTATCTGTTGTTTCTTTATATATTCTATAGCGGGTATTATTAATAGCTTTTTTCCCCCAGTTCTACATTTCTGATCTTGTCTTTCAGGACTAAACTTCCGTACGTTTCACCGCACTGTGCGTCATGTAGATTTCGACCGCGCACATTTCGCCGCATAGTGCGTCACTCTCAATTTGATTAGTGTGAACCATCGTAAAACCTTATTCTTTTTACATGTCTTATACCATCTTGGTATTAGTGAAATCTAATTCCTTGTTAGATTATGTATAAAATAATATATAGTATTTTACATGTTAGTTAAATATACATATGTAGATATATTCTTAAAACAATGAACAATATTATCTCTGAAACTGCTTGCGTGGCATTGGTAAAAAGCTTCCGTACGGAATGAGTTAAGAACTCTGATGATTATATTTTCGTCGTCATGCTCTTAACTATTCACAGCATGTATCCAAAAATATGTCTTAATCTTACAAACAATGACACAGAATAAACGTTGTGCTACCAATGCCAGACCTGGACTCTAGATGCAAGAACAATAAGAAAAATAACCTCTACAGAGATTAAATCTGTTAGAAGAATGACAGGAAACAGTCTGAGAGATAAGATCAGAAATGAAGAACTGAGAAAAAAGCTAGGAATAGCCCCCGCCATAGAATATATAAAGAAACAACAGATAAAATGGTTTGGCCACGTGGCAAGGCAGAACGAACAAAATACAACACAACGAGCCTTCAACAAACGTTGTGAGAACACCAGACCCAAGGGTCGACCACGAAAAAGATGGGTCGATGGAATATTAGAAGCACTAGGAAACATAACAGCAGCAGAGGCGAACAGAAGAGCAAAAGACCGCAATTTATATCTCCCCTCGACGCTGAAAGGCAGATGAGGAAGGAAAGAAGAAGAATGACACAGAATGAACTGAAAGTGAAGGAGATAATTAAAGCTGTATATTGAATTGTATGGGAGCCGCGATAGCTCGCTGGTTAGTAACTGGACTACAAAGGAGAAGAGGTCGGGTTCGATCCTCATCGACGACTCACCCAGCCTTACATTGTTACCGGATTTTTTTTTTTTCTGGGAAAGTAAAGCGGAACGGGCGTAATACCGACCACATTACCCCACAAATCATTTGCCGAAAGTCTGTAAACATTATGATCAAAAACACCATATTCCCTAGACGCCACGTGGCGTGACGGGACACTTTACTTTTCTTATTATTCATTAATATATAAACTTATGTTAAGTCATTTCTTATTTCTCTTGCAGCTTGAGAAATTCATAAAAAACAAGCACATAATATTCGACCTATACACAATTATGTCAATATGTATTATGATCCAGTTTATATTAATTAATTGTATAGATACCAATCTGACCATCAGGCACCTTACCTGCCGGCGTAGGGTGATCATGTCTCCCCACAACTTTCGATCTCAACAATTATTTATCATTTCTGTTGTTGACCTTCTGCCAAGCTATTCTCTTAAGCTGTCTGTTATTTTTTCTCTTTGCTTCCCTCTATCTCTTCGTCCCTCAATTTTCCAAGTTGTAACAATATACACCAGCTGTTCTCTTCTCATTCCATGACACCCCCCCCCCCCCCCCCGGCCTGGCAACTGGCAAAACCATTCTGCTAAGAACGCATGAACTGTGAAAGGAAGGAGAAAAAAAGAAGAAGAAGAAAGAGATGGGAAGATAACATCAAATAATAGTGAGGCATATACTTTGCAGAGAGAGCCGCCATAGCTCAGTAGTTAATGAACTGGACTACAAAGGACAAGAGCTAGGGTTCGATCCCCACCGACGGCTTCCGGTTCACCCAGCCTTTAATGGGTACTGGATTTTTTCTGGGAAAGTAAAGCTGCACGGGCGTAATATCAACCAATATATTCCAATTGTTTACGATGAATGATGATATCGTATGACTGGGAACAGTTGGCTGTGTTCACTTTCTGCGCGGTTTCGCCTTATGTCTTTTGGCGTGTTCTGAGACTGCTACGATGGGGACTACAGTAACCTTTCTTTGTTAGGGAGATGAGATTCGGATGATTCCGCTGGCACGGGCGGTTGAGCAATTATGGATTTTAATTCGTTTGCAGTGATACCGGGCCTTCCATAAACAAATAACAAACAAATACCGACCACATTACCCCAAAAATCATGTGTAGAATGTCTGTAAAATTTATGGTCAATAACACCATTTTCCCTATACGCCACTTGGCATGATGGGGGTACTTTACTTTTTTTTTTTAAATATACTTTGCAAGTCCTAAAGAATGACTGAAGATAGAGAGAGACTGAGACGGCTATCAGTGGTGCCCCAAAGAAGAAGAAGATGCAAACAGTCAGCTATGGTGACAACTTGCAAAATTACTTGGTAAAAATGTGCAGGACAAAAAACATAGATATTTTTTAACATTATGAAATATAACATGAATGAAATGCAACAACATAGCCGAACAACAGAAGGTTTGTGAAATTATGGAGGTACGCGATCAGACGCGCCAGTTGGTAATGCACACCATATAAGTCTGCTGAACAAAAAAAGGAAGGAAAAAAACAAACTGCGCTTTCAATATTTCGTTTACACGTCATGTGTACAAAAAAATGGGGTCGATGACTGGTCGTTTGAGATTGGTGGTTGCTTGCTTGGTTTATTGCTTACTAGGTTGGTTGGTTGCTTGGTTGGGTGGTTGGTTGCTTGGTTGTTTGGTTACTTGGTTGGTTGTTTGGTTACTTGGTTGGTTGGCTGCTTGCTTGGTTGTTTGGTTACTTGGTTGGTTGGCTGCTTGGTTGGTTGTTTGGTTGGTTTGTTCGTTGCTTGGTTGGTTGGTTGCTTGGCTGGTTGGTTGGTTTCTTGGTTGGTTGCTTGGTTTGGTTGCTTGGTTGTTTGGTTGGTTCTTTCGTTGCTTGGTTGGTTGGTTCTTGGCTGGTTGGTTGGTTGCTTGGTTGGTTGCTTGGCTGGTTGGTTGATTGGTTGCTTGGTTGTATGACGGGCCTCTTTTGTTATGTCTTCTTGGTCCACTGTCGCTTGAGTTGATATTACATCACTCTAGCTTGCTTGCGTTCGCCCCATGACTAAATGAGTACACCTCTTCGTCATTTGCCTTTAAAAGACGTTAAGTGAGCGTGTCTGCGTTGTGTTGTGGTGTGTAGTATAACTGAGATATTGCGCTTTCGGCCCAAAACATCCAACTTTAGCACGACATTTTTTAGTACCGGGTTGTTTTCCCTCTTCGATCCCTACTCATTTGGCCAGACAAGGCAGGCTTGTTTGTTACTAGAGGTACCACGGAGCGGTGGAGCAGGGACTGGATGGTTCTAGCTCACCGATCCGGGCGCACGCCAACAGCTGTGGGTCGCTGACAGCTTCCAGCATCACTCTAGCGAAACTCATTGATACTAAGTCTCTTTCGTCAGATGATGAAATCTGTGTACAGTGATGATTCCAGTAGCTGGATATTTGCTCTCACTGCATGCTCGCCACGACACGTTGTCATTTCTACATATTCTACACTCTTTCAAATGTTCTAGTCTCGAAACTACATCATTATTAATCTATCTATTCTCATTTTCAGCCAAGACAGCACATAAAAGAGACATTCTAGACTCTCTATGTCTTACAATTTTTGTTATCAAGTGTCAGACCTTGCACATGATCCGCATTGTGTCTCACCACGCATCACTGTTCTGGGTGAGCCACTCAATCTCGGGAAGGGAGGTGATGCTTGATGTTGTTACCTCACGCTTCAGCGTTCCGTTTAGTGTTTCTTTAGGTCTGCCTCTGTGTCTTTTACAGCCTGGTTCCCATTTGAGGGCTAGCTTTGAGATTCTGTTGTTGTCCCTTTCTATCACATGACCACATTCTTCTCTGGATTGTAGATGGACATTTTTTTCCCTTCAATTCTTTGTCATTTCTCTTATTTCTGCAATAGTTTCGAATTCATTCCATAGTATACGAAGTATTTTCCTCAGTCATTTGTTTTCAAAGTGCCGCGATAGCTCAGTGGTTAGTGAACTGGACTACAAAGGACAAAAGGTAGGATTCGATCCCAACCGACGGCTTCCTGGTTTACCCAGCCTTTAATGGGTACCTGATTTTTTTCATGGAAAGTGAAGCGGCACGGGCGTAATACCGACCACATTACTCTAAAAATCACGTGCCGAAGGTCTGTAAAATATAAGGTCACTAACACCATATTCCCTATAGGCCACTTGGCGTGACGGGGTACTTTACTTTTTTTTTTTATTTGTTTTCAAATACATCGATTTCTCTATTTCTTTAATTTGTTTTCAAATACATCGATTTCTCTATTTCTTTAATTTGTTTTCCAACTCTCCCATGCAGAAGTAAGGATCGATACATTATCGCTAGTCGTGTCAATATCCGCCAAGAGCTTTCAAAACGCCTCTGTTCTATTCGTCCATCACCACACCACAAGTACATAAGGGGTCAGCTTTTTATTTGTGTCCGGCTGTCTTTCGCTGCCATTTCTTGGAACGTATGTCTAGTGGGCGAAGAATCGGTCAATCTCAGGCTACATCCTCTAGGTTATGTTAGACCGTAACTGCCATGAACACCCCCCCCCCCCCCAAGAAAAAAAAATAATTAGGGTAAAAACAAATTTTGAGCTGAAGAGCCTTTGCTAATGCGCAGGCAACCGAGGCTGAGTGAATATTGTTTTGTGTAGCATACTTCTATTGTCATGAACCCCCGCAAGTTAAAATTATAATTACCTGATGAAGGCTTTTGTCGAAATGGTACTCGCTTTTCGTGTTTATTTTGTACCTGACGATGGTTTTTGACGAAATGGTACTCGCTTTTCGTGTTATTTTGTACCTGACGATGGTTTTTGACGAAATGGTACTCGCTTTTCGTGTTATTTTGTACCTGACGATGGTTTTTGACGAAATGGTACTCGCTTTTCGTGTTATTTTGTACCTGACGATGGTTTTTGACAAAATGGTACTCGCTTTTCGTGTTATTTTGTACCTGACGATGGTTTTTGACAAAATGGTACTCGCTTTTCGTGTTATTTTGTACCTGACGATGGTTTTTGACGAAATGGTACTCGCTTTTCGTGTTATTTTGTACCTGACGATGGTTTTTGACAAAATGGTACTCGCTTTTCGTGTTATTTTGTACCTGACGATGGTTTTTGACAAAATGGTACTCGCTTTTCGTGTTATTTTGTACCTGACGATGGTTTTTGACGAAGCTTACTGACTTGTCTCGACTCTCTACTAGTTTAGCTGCTCGATACAATTATATGTTTATTTTACATGTTCTTTGTAGCTCTCCCTACTCGCGACCCCACATAGTGTTCAATATGTTAATATAAAAAAATATTTAGTCTTATCTCAAATATATAATCCCTACGTTTTTGTCTGTGTTTTACACTTCTATATATGTCGTCAACTCAGCATGACATCATCATAATTGAGCGCCGTCTCCGCATCGAAGGTTGGCTACCATGGAGCGCCATTCCACTCTGTCTCTTGCTATGATGGTGCAGATTGTCATAGGTTGACTTGTCCATTTTTTTATGTTAATCGTTTAGGTTTAGAGGGAAATCAGGACACGAGCGTGAATACAAGTACTGATGACGTAACCAGCTCATTTTGTGTCATGATGTTGTTTCTACACCTTAATCATGAAACAGGACAAATAATCAAATTCACATTATCAAAAGACTCGAATGCCGAAGAAGAAGGAAAAAGAAGAAGGAAAAGAAGAATAAGAGGAAAAAGATTTAATTTCCACTTCTGCTTTTGCCGTAAGACTTCAGCTTCATAACATGTCCCTACAAGAACGTTAAATCGACGTTGATACGATGTGTTGTGGTTTACGGTTAGCTGCGATATTCGCGCATTGCGGTCAACACATCCGACTTCAACATATAATTGTTATGCGCTGGGTTGCCTTCCCTTCTCTATCCTAACTCTCCTTTCTAACCTGTTTTGATGTTTCTAAGCTCATCACGTGAAGGTGGAGTAGAATCTTCATGAGCTTTGTTCGATGTTTCTAACGCAATAATCAGGTATTCTTTCTTACTGGAGTCCACTCGATGACCACTAAAGGATTGGTTCATCATCATCATCATCATCATTGAGTGCCGTCTCCGCATCGAAGGTTGGCTACCATGGAACCCCATTCCACTCTGTCTCTTGCTCTGATGGTGCAGATTATCATAGTCTGATCTGTCCATCTTTTGATGTTATTCGTCCATGTTAGTCTTGATCTGCCTCTGCCTCTTTTACCTTGTATTTTCCCTTCCAATATTACGTTTTGTAGGCTGTTGTGTTTTTTTAGCAAGCCCCAATGATTTCATTTGTCTTGTTCTAATTGTGTTTAGTAGTTCTCTTTTCAATTTTAGTTGTTTTAAAACTTCATCGTTTGTTTTTTTTTTCCATCCAATTCTACCTATTTTTCTATAAATCCACATTTCAAAGGTTTCAATTTTTTTGTTCTGTTTCTAATGTCCATGTTTGTGCACCATACAGGAATATTGAGAAGATATAACGTTATTCTCTTCATCCGTGCTTAAAAAGACCCTAAGTGGACGTAGATACGATATGGTGTGGTTAAAACGCGTCTTTCAGTCCAACACATCCGACTTCAGCACGGTATGTTTGAGTACCGAGATGCCTTCCCTCTTCGATCGCTACTCGATTGGTCACCAGATTTGACTGGTTAGTCTATTACTAGGGGCACCGCGAACAAATGAAGTAGGATCTGGATGGTTCTAGTTCATCGATAGTGGCGTAAACCATCAGCTATGAGTCACTTACAGCTCTGTTGATTTCTTGCCTCCATATCAGAAATGGGTAGCTGTTGAGCAACATGAGCCCAAAGTCATTTAAAGAAATCGATTCAATCTCTGGAGTGGCATTTTGGTACAAGTTTTTTAAATCGCTATACAACTTAATGCTATACAACTTATCACTATACAACTTATCGCTATACAACATATCACTGTGCGACATATCGCTAGACAACTTATCACTATACAACTTATCGCTATACAACTTATCACTATACAACTTATCACTATACAACATGTCGCTATACAACTTATCGCTATACAACTTATCACTATACAACTTATCGCTATACAACATATCACTATACAACTTATCGCTATACAACTTATCACTATACAACTTATCGCTATACGACATATCGCTATACAACATAACGCTATACAACTTATCACTATACACTTATCGCTATACAACTTATCACTGTGCGACATATCGCTAGACAACTTATCACTATACAACATGTCGCTATACAACTTATCGCTATACAACTTATCACTATACAACTTATCACTATACAACATGTCGCTATACAACTTATCGCTATACAACTTATCACTATACAACTTATCACTATACAACATGTCGCTATACAACATAACGCTATACAACTTATCACTATACAACTTATCACTATACAACTTATCGCTATACAACTTATCACTATACAACTTATCGCTATACGACATATCGCTATACAACATAACGCTATACAACTTATCAGTATACAACTTATCGCTATACAACATATCACTGTGCGACATATCGCTAGACAACTTATCACTATACAACTTATCGCTATACAACTTATCACTATACAACTTATCACTATACAACATGTCGCTATACAACTTATCGCTATACAACTTATCACTATACAACTTATCACTATACAACATGTCGCTATACAACTTATCGCTATACAACTTATCACTATACAACTTATCACTATACAACATGTCGCTATACAACTTATCGCTATACAACTTATCACTATACAACTTATCGCTATACAACATATCACTATACAACTTATCGCTATACAACTTATCACTATACAACTTATCGCTATACGACATATCGCTATACAACATAACGCTATACAACTTATCACTATACAACTTATCGCTATACAACATATCACTGTGCGACATATCGCTAGACAACTTATCACTATACAACATGTCGCTATACAACTTATCGCTATACAACTTATCACTATACAACTTATCACTATACAACATGTCGCTATACAACATAACGCTATACAACTTATCACTATACAACTTATCACTATACAACTTATCGCTATACAACTTATCACTATACAACTTATCGCTATACGACATACTATATCGCTATACAACTTATCAGTATACAACTTATCGCTATACAACATATCACTGTGCGACATATCGCTAGACAACTTATCACTATACAACTTATCGCTATACAACTTATCACTATACAACTTATCACTATACAACATGTCGCTATACAACTTATCACTATACAACTTATCACTATCATGTCGCTATACAACTTATCGCTATACAACTTATCACTATACTTAACTTATCGCTATACAACTTATCACTATACAACTTATCACTATACAACTTATCGCTATACAACTTATCACTATACAACTTATCGCTATACAACTTATACTATACAACATATACGCTATCGCTATACAACATAACGCTATACAACTTATCACTATACAACTTATCACTATACAACTTATCAGTATACAACTTATCGCTATACAACATATCACTGTGCGACATATCGCTAGACAACTTATCACTATACAACTTATCGCTATACAACTTATCACTATACAACTTATCGCTATACAACTTATCACTATACAACTTATCGCTATACAACTTATCGCTATACAACTTATCACTATACAACTTATCACTATATAACTTATCACTATACAACTTATCGCTATACGACATATCACTATACAACTTATCACTGTGCGACATATCACTATACAACTTATCACTGTACAACTTATCACTGTGCGACATATCGCTAGACAACTTATCGCTTTACAACTTATCGCTATACAACTTATCGCTTTACAACTAGAGGGCATTTTTTTTCCGTTGAAAATGATGGCAATCACGTCACTTTAGCAACTGCAAGCTCTTTTTCTTGTCTTCCTGTTCACCGGATTACTAAAGAAATCGTTTCTATTATAACTCTTTGTCAGGGGACTAAGATGCCCATCCAGCATCTGAGCAGAGCGCGATCAGCTGACTGTATGCTTCATGAACGGAGAACAACGCTAATCAAAACCCTGCTCAATCTTCAAGCGGTGCTTCAGGAAACAGACACTCCAGCCAGACCAAGCCAGTAGAATCGAACATAGAAGGCAATACGGTACTCAAAAATGCCGAACTGGAGTCGGATGTGTTGGACCAAAAGGTGCGAATATCACAGCCTAGTTAAGACCTCAACATAACACGACAAGACATCACTTAACATCCTGGTGGGACTTGTATGGTTTAGAGGTAAAACGTTGGTCTCTAGACAAGAAGTACCCAGGTTCGATTCCACTACAGGCGCTTTGGGAGGGGGGGGGATAATAAAATCAAATCCGTGACTTTACACTCCCATGGTCCCTGGGTAGTGAGATCCCATGCCTGGTCCTTGGGTAGTGAGATCCCATATCTGGTCCCTGGGTAGTGAGATCCCATGTCTATCTAGCCCTCTCGAAAAACAGGAGGTCCCTTGGGCATTCTGTGCACGTTAAAGAACTCTTGGCAGTTGGAAACCAAAAAGAGTAGGTAACAAATGACCGCCGCCATGGAAACATTCATTTATAGGAACAATCTACCGTAAACGTTCAAACTCTCGACAATAAAAATATTAGAGTACTGCTGAAGTCTGAGAATGTCTGCCTGTATGGCGGGAGACACCTGAGCACTCCATTGCCGGCGTAGAAAATAGGAAAAAGTGATATTGACGCAAAATTCTGTCCATCGGGACTTGGCTAAAGGTATAAAGCTGGTGAACACAAACAAACATTAAAGTGAACATTATCTAAAGGACGGATGATGAGGAGAGAATTCAGTCATTTAGTTGTCATCGGGTGAGTGTCATTTAGTAGTCATCGGGTGATGGATGGACGTCATTTAGTAGTCATTGGGTGGACGTCATTTAGTAGTCATCGGTGGTGGACGTCATTTAGTATCATGGGTGGACGTCATTTAGTATTCATCGGGTGGACGTCATTTAGTAGTCATTAGTTTCATCGGGTGGACGTCATTTAGTAGTCATTGGTGACGTCATTTAGTGGTCATCGAAGTACGTCATTTAGTAGTCATTGGGTGGACGTCATTTATTAATCATCGGGTGGACGTCATTTTGTGGTCATCGGGTGGACGTCATTTAGTGGCCATCGGGTGGACGTCATTTAGTAGTCATCGGGTGGACGTCATTTAGTAGTCATCGTGTGAACATCATTTAGTAGTCATCGATTGGACGTCATTTAGTAGTCATCGGGTGGACGTCATTTAGTAGTCATCGGGTGGGCGTCATTTTTTAGTCATTGTGTGGACGTCATTTTGTAGTCATTGGGTGAACGTTATTTAGTAGTCATTGGGTGGACGTAATCTAGTAGTCATCGGGTGGACGTCATTTAGTAGGCATCGGGTGGACGTCATTTAGTAGTCATCGATGGACGTCATTTAATAATCATCGGGTGGACGTAATTTAGTAGTCATCTGGTGAACGTCATTTAGTGGTCATTTGGTGAACGTCATTTAGTAGTCTTCGGGGTGGACGTCACTTAGTAGTCATCGGGTGTACGTCATTCAGCAGTTGTCGGGTGTACGTCATTTAGTAGTCATCGGGTGAACGTCATTTAGTAGTCATCGGGGAATGTCATTTAGTAGCCATTGGGGGGAACGTCATTAGTAGTCATCGATTGGACGTCATTTAGTAGTCATCGGATGAACGTCATTTAGTAGTCATCGGGTGGACGTCATTTAGTAGTCATCGGGTGGGCGTCATTTTTTAGTCATCACGTGAACGTCATTTAGTAGTCACCAGGTGAATGTCAGTTGGAAAGATACGTCTTCGTCATCCATCAGGTTCTTTAAAGGAGACATTACATGGACGTAAATGCGTTGTATCGTCGTTTGCAGTAAAAAAATGTATAATTGCCACTTTCACTTCTAAACGTCCGTCTTGAACAGCAGTGTTTTCGAGCATCTGGTGTCCACGTCTCGCAAATGTATACAACGGTTGACACGAAAGCGGAATGTTTTAGATTAATTATTGAACGAAGTAACCCCTATACATCTATATTAATAAGCTTGAAGAAAGCTTTATTTAGCTGAAGGCTGGTAACATCTCAATACAACTTGTCCTGGTATTATACAAGAATAGCCAAACGAGTTTTCTTTGTTCACCATACTTGTGTTGTAGCAGATGAACGAAATACGATGTTATTACCAGCCTAGTTTTCAGTTTGCAATTTTATATGTCAAGGCTACTATAGACACGATCTACTATGTGTTTATCCACCCACCTGGACTATGTTTCTTTGATCAACTAAAAATGCATTGTACACAAGGTAAGGTCTACACTTGCCGGTCCGTGAAGCGAAACAAACTCCATCTCCCTGGTCTCGATAGAGATTAGCATACTTTTAATACATCAAACCATGGGTGATGACAAGTCCCATTACGTTAAACTCTCATATAGTTTTCATAGCTGCCCCTATAGAATCTCCATATATTCTACTAAGTCACAACCTCATTACAAGCAATATACGCAGTGGTCGTCTCCTTTGTTTACTAATGATCTATGACTTTCATTTGGTTACAATGCCGGTTCTTTGTGTTTTTCTAATACATTATATTAGCTACCAAACAGAAATGAATAATTTCTGTAAGAGCACTTATTTTTAAAGAGAAAACAATTAAAATTAAGGCTTCCTTTTTTTATTCAACCGAAAATAACTTCTTGTTATCGTCCACCCTTTAAATGCCTTGTATACGCATAGATGTGTTATGTCGTGGTTGAAAGCAAATTTCATTATCTGCGCTTTTCGACCAAGCATATCCGATTTAAACATTATTTTATGTTACCCTACCTGCATTCCCTTTCAATCTCCGCATGCTTGGATTGTTAGTCTTTTACCAACCCCACAACGAAGTAGAGTCTTGATGAGTTTTGGTTCACTGCTACTGAAGCAAACAGTCACCTATGAGTCTCTGACCACTTTCAGGACAGGAACTATTGTTTGCCTTAGGCTCAAATAAGAACGGGTTAGAGAAGTCTTAATGAGCTACCCTTTATGCCAACAGCTGGGCTACCCAACCGATCTAAATACAAAAATATTGTGTGACGTTTTGGTCGCTAAGTAATTGTTATATGGGTAGAGCACTCTGGCACAAGATTATCAAAAATAAGTTCCGTTAAGAAGTGGTACCTCTTCACTCTACTTTCATTATTTGTTTCCGCCTCTGTTGTCTTTAGTGGGATGGGGAGGAACCAAGACGACCACCCTCTCCAACTACTGAACTGAACGTAACCAACGACCCCCAGATGACTGCATGCGTCAGGATCGGTGAACAACAGAGCTTGTTAAGACACTGCTCCATCTCCCAGATGTAGAAATCAGACAATACATTCAGGCTGGCCTATCGAGCAGGGATCGAAGAGGAAAGGTAACACTGGTACTCAAAAATGGCGTGCGGATGTGTTCGGCCGAAAGACGCAAATAAACACAACACATCTACGCCAATTTAACGCCCTTTTAATATCGGATTGAGAAAAAAAGGAATATGCAGTCCCCTAGTAGTCATCGAATGAACGTCAGAAAGAAGAGATGAGTATTTCAGTTTCAAGGGAGAATTGAGCATTCGGACCAGTGCTCTCTAGTTTGTCCTCTGCATGGAGTTTATCTTTTTATTATTTCCTACTCATAAACCTTTCAGCGAAGAGAGGAAATATAATGTGCGGTCCTCTGCTCTTCTGTTGGCCTCTACTGCTGTTATGTTTCCAAGTGCTTCCAATCCTTTTATTTCGTAATCGCCCTTGAGTGTTTTTGCATTTGTCAGCTTTTACATCTGGTGAAGTCTCTAGAGACTAGGAAATGAATTTTACGTGTTAATCCGTTTTTCCCTGGCAGCCGTGTGCACAGGGGTATTTCGCCGCACGGGCAGATAACTCCAACTTCGGAGGTACTCCTATTTTTTTCCATCGATGAGTAACTGCCGTTTCAAGCCGGGCCTCGCTGCTGAGACCACGGCTGGTTGCCACAGAGAGAAATCAGAAATAAAAATCCCAACTGGTGCAGCCGGGATTTGAACTCACAACCTCGAGACCAACCAGACCCCCGGTCCTTGAGTGTGATGTTCTCGCAACGTTTTTTTTTATAGACTCATTGTGTTGTGTTATGGTCTTTCTGCTTTGTCAAGTTACCGAACCATTTTATCTGTTGTTTCTGCGGGAATTATTCCTAGCTCTTTTCTCGGTTCTTCACTTCTGACCTTACATCTCAGGCTGTTTCCTATCTTTCAACATATTTCGTTTCGGTAGTGGTTATCTTTTTTATTGTTCTTGACTTTGGAATCCAGGCCTGGCATTGGTAGCACAACATTGGAACAAAGATTGTGTTCTAGTGTCCATTTTGCATTTAGTATTATGTCCAATTGAACTTATTATATTAACGTATATATATGTGACTCACACGTCGTGGCGACTGCTAGACCAAGCGGCATTTATCCCTCGGGTTCTATCGTCCCCCCCACCCCCGACATACACCAGCAATGGAACTATGTGTCGTAAAGATAATTTTTTTAGAGTCCACCTTTTCTACCCTTTCCGTTGTTTCTGTGTGTTAAAACTCACTGAGAGATGTTGTCTGGTTGTTATCGTGCTACATGTCCAAAACTATTTTTTGTTTGTATGATTCAGCACTAGTGTTGCTCCATCTCTTATCCTTATATTTTCACTTACCGTACTGTTTTCACTTGTCACTTTCACTGTTCTTCCTAGACATCTCATCTTTTTAGTGGGGATTTTTTTTTGCTTTGGCTGTTAATGTTCAAGTTTGGTATTAGTAACAATCATCTTCTTCTCACTTTTATCCTTTCTCATCTACCTTTCAGCGTCGAGAGGAAGATATCATTTGCAGTCTGTTGCCATTCTGTTGCCTCCGTCGATGTTATGTTTCCTAGTATTTCTAATATTACATTGATCCATTTTTTTCCTGGTCGAACATTGAGTCTGGTGATCTCGTTGCGTTTACTAAAGGCTTGGTGCATTTTAATCTTTCTATCTCATCACGTGACCAAACAATTTTATCTGCTATTTCTTTATCTATTCTATGGCTGGAATTATTCCTAATTCTCTCAGGCAAAGTGTTGGGACATATATTTGTTTCATATGGTGCTCTATTTGTATTAGATGTTATACGTTCGTAAATACCAAGGGGGGGGGGGAATGGGGTTATGTGGTCAAGAAGTAAGACGGGGGCCTCTGTGCAGAAAAGTCATAGATTCAAAGCTCACACAGGCGGTGCATTTTTTTCTAAAATCGAATCCGTAGTTTCTTCGTTGCTTTGCCCTCCCCTGACCTCTAGGTAGTGCAGTGAGATCTGACGTCATTCATTGTCGGAAAAGGATGAAAACAGGAAGTATCGATCCCGTGCATTTGTGCACATGAAAGAGCCCTTGGCAGTTGAAAGTCTACAAGAGAGGGCCAAAAATGGCTACTGCTCGGGCAAATGTTCAACAAATCTACCCATGCCGATGACGGTTGTATTGGGCCTAAAGGCGTAGATATGGCGGTGTCGACGTAAACTAGCGACATAATGCAACCACGCCCTGTTAATGTGGGAGAGCTAAGAAGAAAATACCACTGCACCATACTCTCCAAATACAGCAATTTTCTGGACTTCCTTTACTGTTCTGCAAAAAAAAAAAATAAATAAATAAATACAGTTAATACGGCACACATTTAGTATGTGCCTAGAAAACATATTGACATAGATAAAGACTGAAACGGCATTGAGTTATTGAGTTATTTGCGGGTCATCATCATTGCACTCCGAACATGTCCATATGTGCTCAGATCCCCTCCTCAGCAAGTCCCGCAGTGTCCAGCGACTGACGACTCCAGTTCTATGTTGGTTGATAAGTCTTCTTACACGCCCACTAAGTTTCTCATTTCTGGCTGTGCCCATCTTAACTCCCATCTCTTTCATCAGAAGGAGTGACATGGATTTGTGGTTGTCGAAATCCTGTGCTCTTCCCACATCTCGGAGGGCAGTGATGATGCCCGCCCGATCCACTGGTTGCCCGTCCTCAACGACAGTGCAGCTAGCCAACCTGTCCGCTTTTTCATTTCCCCGTACTCCCACATGTCCAGGAACATAGACAAAGATGATCTTACGTATTTTTTTACTTCTGCAATGACTCTACCCATTGCACGTGTACAGAGACCGTCTCCACTTTTTTTTATCATGCTCGTCGAATCATTCAGTATTCAGGCGTGGGTGTAGTCTTGTGACTCTAACCATTTGAATGCCTTGGTCACTGCCATCATCTCCATCGTCAAGCTACTCGTGGTCATGATGTATGCGCCACTTTGACTATTCTGCCTGCCGAGCGTGCTGTAAACACCCATGCACGTCTTTGGTGTCATATCACAGATCTGTCTGTATAGATGACTGCATCTTTCTCATCGGTGTTATCGCAGATGAGACCGTTGACCTCCGCATTGACAACGACTGAGTTCTGTTCCCTACTTTTCCTATCGAGTTTGACAAACACGAGTTTATCCCTTTAATTGACGAAGGCATAAGTATCCAATCCTCGCATCACTTTGATATTGGTAAGCCCAAAGACCTGTTTGATGACATCATCTGCTCGGCTCACCCATGATGAAACAGCATTACGACACTATAGGCTGTCATTCTTCATGTTTATGCTGCCAGTCCATTACTTTTCCTCGCCGTTCTTCTTAACTTCGGACCATCTTCTTTAGCGATCAGATTTTGGTATGCATTTAGACCAGCTTGGGACACAAACAAGACAAGACGCATTTGAGGTCATTACTGGTTGCCCATAACTTGTCACACAGGGTTGTACAAACCATCGATCCCGATAATTCATAAACAACATATCCAAAATATTATTGTACCCCATACAGTATTTGTTTTGTACCCATACAGTATTTGTTCAAGCTGTACATAATTATTTCCTTAATTCAACATCAACTTTGACGTTTCTAAACAGGAACAACATTTGCACAAATATTTGGACTCGATGACAACATGTAGTTTTAGTCAGAGTATTCTGACCAAACCAACAAAGTAAATCCGGAATTTAATTAAAAGTACGTCAGACGTTACATGGATCAAAGCTTAGCTCGTGACAAATCGCTACTTTGGGCGAGCTTATCAGTCTCACTAAGTGAGTCGACGCCATAATATAGGTTCATCCACACTTAAACCTGGACCAATTATTATTATTATTATTTTATGTAAAGAAAGACGTCACCAGTTTGGTGTAATCTCGTTATCCAAATTTTTTTCTTTTCTTCCTCTTTTCTTCCTCATTTGCCTTTCAGCGACGAGGGGAGATATAATTTGCGGTCTTTTGCTCGCTTCTGCTGCTGTTATGTTTCCTAGTGCTTCTAATATTCCATAGATCCCTCTTTTTCGTGATCGACCCTTGGGTCTGGTATTCTAGCAACGTTTATTAAGGGCTCGTTGTGTTGTGTTTTGATCACTCCGCCTTGTCATGTGGCCAAACCATTTTATATGTTGATACTGGAGACAAATAATAATAAATGAATATTATCATAGAGGGAAACTTCCGAGGCGATAATCAGTGAATCAATTCAGAGGAAGAGGTATGTTTACAGCACTCGGAAAAAATTGCAAATAATCAACAACAGAAAAAATATGGACCCAGGTAGGATCGAACCCGTACTCAGTGGCACAGCGCCTTGCCACGAAAAGCCAAACGCTAGGGAACACTGCCACTCAGCTTACAATAAATTAGCTTCGTAGACAATGTCTTTTCGCGAAGGTGTTTTTCATGACTATAGCATAAGGCTGCGATCACAGCTCGGAAATATTTTTCCTGTTAAGACAAGCATCTCCCGGATAGGGTAGGGCTGAATATTTGCGTTGCAGACAAACATTTAGGTCGAAACAGCACGAAAAGTAGTTTCCAGTGGTTAAGACTGGAGACAAATAATATGTTGGTTCTTTATATATTCTATGGCGGTGGCTATTCCTAGCTTTTTTCTCAGTTCTTCATTTCTGATCTTATCTCTCAGACTGTTTCCTGTCACTCGTCTAACACACTTCATGTCAGTAGATGTAATTTTTCTGATTGTTCTTGCATCTAGGGTCCAGGACAGGCATTGGTGGCATTACGTTAAATATTTTCTGATGGTCGAAAAATATGGGCACTAACGCAGTGTTCGCTGTATCACGTGTGCAGCGTAATCAGGGGACTGTCATTTTACATAGATTTAAGTCAATTAACGATATTGACAATTTCATTAAAAAAAAAAAAAAAAGTAAAGTGCCCCAGTCCTGCCAAGTGGCGTATAGGAAATATGGTGTTAGTGACCATACATTTTACAGACCTTCAGCGCATGATTTTTAGGGTAATGTGGTCGGTATTACGCCCGTGCCGCTTTACTTTCCCAGAAAAAAATCCGGTACCAATTTGAGGCTGGGTGAAACCGGAAGCCGTCGGTTGGGATCGAACCCTACCTCTTGTCCTTTCTAGTCCAGTTCACTAACCACTGAGCTATCGCGGATCCCATTTGATTTTGTGCTGATTGTTATTTTAGTCGGTGATAACGAAATCAAGAAATTAACGTTTAGAAAAACAGGAGGGTGGGAAGGGGGCACTCACGGAGAAAATGGCAAGGCATCCACGCCGCAGTGACTTCATGACCTCACTAATGCCGAGGTGAGGTCACTACACGAATGTGTGGGCTTGCTTCTGTCTCTAAAGACTTAAAAGGCGTAATTGCATTGTGTCGTGGCTTAAGTCTTTGGACACAGCATACATTGAGACTGTGAGTGGGATCACAACTTTGTTTTCTATCGTGCTTTAAAAACCCAGACCAGAACATCTCATAGCTACTGCACTCGACAAGCGGCCTTCATTTTCTGGTCCTACAAGTCCCCCCCCCCCCCTTCTTTCTCTTGCAGACTCATTTTTGTTGTTGTTGTTGACGGATTACCACGAGTTGATACGAGCTTGTTTGCCTTTGACTCATAAGATGTGGCGGGTCGTAATGGCTTTCTTGGCATTCCCGGCTCTTACTGGAGAGGTTGGAGTTCGTCTATCCCAGGCTACGCTGGAAACTACTAGTCCAGCCCAGAGGTACTGCAATACTGGGTCCTCTATATCAGTAACAGCAACCACTACAGGGAACACGGCGATCCTATATAGCTTCTGTTAGCCAGTCTGTTTGACGCAGACTGTTACCGGGGGAGACCACGAGGAGGTAGAACTGCTAGGTCTTGGTCAGCTGATGGTGCGCCGGCCCTGCTATTGCGACCGCAGTCGCAGGCGCTTATGCTCCCCCTCTCTTGCAGACTCATAAAGTGAAATAATGCTCTAAACTTATTTTTGTTTACATAGTGGCTTTCATGTGAAAGATGGCCAAATACCAACAAAAATATACTATATGGACAACTTGCAGATGACACAAGGACTAGGAAGCGCTCAAAACTTCGATTTGTAAACATGTGTAAACGCGACATGAACATAAACCCTGCAGCCTGGGAAGAAATATAGCTGCAGACCGCAATCTTTGGAATCACACTCTAAAGCTCCAACTCAAACAAGAAGCAGACAGTTTCATAGAAAAAGAAAATACACAGTGAAAGAAAAGAAAAGAAAAACATTTCTAGGGGCACTGAAAAATCCATTGTCAGCTATGACAGACGGAGGATACTACTTCTGGTTTCAGGATATCGATTTTAAGTGATGTGCTTCCATCAATCTCTGACCCTTTCTGACATGACCAGAATAGTTATGGAGAAGCACAAATCTGAAATATCCTGATCGACGGCTATACGCCACTTGGCGTGACGGGGCTCGTTACTTACAAATATGTATATAAATTAAATATAAAATATAGCGTGTCTTGTCTTTCTATTAGTTTAGCTGCTCCATAGTGTTTTATTTCGATTTTACATTACCAGAATAGCTAGCCTTTTGGCCATGTCAGAGCTACGACTGTTAAATAGAGTAGTATCTTGATCAATTCTGGTCTATTGATCACAACGCATGCAGTCAGCTATGAGTCGCGGATCGCTTTTAAATAACACAAGTAGCGTCATTCCTAGTGCTATTATATAATATAACTGCAAGTATATTAAATTGACATTCGCGTCGTGAGTTCTGTTTTGTAATTAGTGGCAGGAGCCCACATTTTAATGGACTAACTACATAGCACCTGCCGAGCTCATTCAATAATAATTTGTTGTCTATTGTGAAGATGGCATGATCACCTACGCCAGCAGGCCCGGTACTTGATGATGATGATTCTGAAGATGTTTGTGTTCTTGATGTAGGAATTGTGTTTATGTCACATCATCAAGTACCATGGCTGCTGGCGTAGGGGATCATGTCTCTCCACAACTTTCGATCTCGACAGTTATTTATCATTTCTGTTGTTGACCTTCTGCCAAGCCACTCTTTCAAACTGTCTGGTATCTTTCCTCTTTGATCCCATCTATCTCTTCGTCCCTCAATTTTTCCAGTTGTTACAATATATTCCAGCTGTTCTCATCTCATTACATGGCCAAAAAATGATGACTGTTTCTTACTAATATTGGAAATTAGCTCTGTTTTTACTTTGGCCTCTTTCAGAAAGTTTTCATTACTCTTCTTAGCTGTTCATGGTATTCTCAACATTCTTCTGTAAAACCACATTTCTACAGACACCAGTGATTTTCTTTTCTGTTGTCCTTTTGTTCATGATTCACATCCATATGTTAAGATTAGCTCTACATACCATTTAAGACTCTTTTTTTTTCTTGTCTCTATTGTCAAAAATGGATTTCATAGTATCTTCCTCATTTTTTGGAAAGCTGCTTTTGCCTGAGCCATTCTGCATCTCACCTCTGTTGTACATTTTCCGTCTGAGGTTAACAAAGTTCACAAATATTTAAATTCATTTACCTGTTTTAATATTGTTCCACTTGTCTTTATTTTGCACTGAGGGATGTCTTTTTATATGTTCTGTATGTATCATCATCATCATCATCAAGTACCTATGCCTGATGTAGTAGGTGATCATGTCTCTCCACAACTTTCGATCTCGGCAGTTATTTATCATTTCTGTTGTTGACCTTCTAACCAAGCCATTCTCTTAAGCTGACTTGTATTTTTCTCTTTGCTTCCCTCTATCTCTTCTTCCCTCATTTTCCCCAGTTGTTACTTATGTATAGATAGGCATACTAAGTAAGAAAGAAAGATTAATTAATGGGACGAACATTAGACACTCTAGAAAACATAGCAGGAGAGACCAACAGAAGAGCACAAGACCGCAAACTATATAACCTAGACGCTGCCAAGGAGGACAGAAGGAGGGAGAAAAGAAAAAAAAAAGGAAATTAAACGAATATATGAGGCTGTTATTTTATTCGCATGAAATAGAAGATTAATAAGGATATTGACAATTTGATTTTGTGCTGACTGTTTTAGTCGGTGTTGATGAAATCAAGAAATTAACGTGTAAGAGAAAAAAGGGTGGGAAAGAGGCACTCACGGATAAATGGCAACACACCCACGCCGCAGTAACTTCATGACCTCAACTGTCTAATGCAGAGGTGAGGTCACTACACGAATGTGTGTGCTTGCTTACATGTGCATGCATGGAAGGTTTTTTACCTTTGAACGGGTTTAGTGAGGAAACCAGTGTGTGTGTGTGTGCCTGGTGAAAGCTAACTGCAACCCCCCTCCTGTAAGACGTACACTCGAATACCGTCTAACTAAAGATCTGGTGTGAAAATGTTGACGAAATGTTCATAAGCTGTCAATCTCAAGTCGTTTTGACCGCTACGACCTCGTCCCAGGTCACCCTCTTGTGGCGTGGCGTGTTTAAAGCAGCCTGGTGTCTAGGTTTTCTATTCTGGTCTGAAACCTATCAGCCCGGCCGTACACAACAACACGGCTGACAAACAACCCCCCGACAGACGTCGAGACGTCAATACTGACGTCAGCCCTAGACAACCTTCAGGGGACTTGCCGCCATAACAAAACGCAATCTTTGCGAAATGGTACACTCCGTTTACTGGCGTATTTCCCATCGGTTCATCTCCAACTTTGAACATATTTAAACATATTATCATAACGATGTCGCGTAATATGTTTTTGAGAGTAATTAAAGACGATGAAACGAATTAAACCCCGAATATTTATCACTGCGGAGGGAGGTAAATGATTACTGCATCTACCATTCTCAAACGGTTGTTTACACAAAACGACTGGTGGTTTAGATATACTTTCATTAACAGTTTAGCCAACTTTTTCATTTTATATTATAATTTTATCATAGAATTATTATTAGTTGTAAAATTATAATTATTTTTAATGACTTTAAATGTGTATTTAGTACAAAACCTAGTTAACTCTACGTTTCCGGTTGGTAAGTTGGAAAGAAGGAACAGCGGAAAGCTGGGAAGGCCAAGTCTGCCCGCCTCCCCATCCGCGGTGTGTTGTCTGCTAGCTGGCAACGCTGGCGCTGAATAACTATCCAGGGTGCCACACGTGAAAGGATGTGTCCTTCTCCGATCGGAATATATATAATCGTGCTTGTTTTAGATACAACTCTCACATTTTGGATATGTTGACCGACTAACTCCGATTCATGGAAGACTACAACACCCATGTGAACCCCCATGTGAAGAGGTGATTCAAAGTTTCCAAAACGCTGCTGTTCGTAGTTTAAGCGGTCCTAACGGGTTGCCGCTTCGGACTGAAGTGTCCTTGGACACCTAACCAAGATGAGTGCTATTGAAGTCGAGGAATATCATAAAGCTTTTGCTGCTAATAAGAAACTTAGTGATGAAAAGAATGTTGAATACGACAGCCCGTTTCATGCGCCTCCACCATTTCCAATTCAACAGATGCCGGTTTTCACTCCAGTTGATACCACTAAAAGCGAGCGGTCTGATACGATCTTAGAAGGAGAAACGATTTCTTGTTTCACAGTTGGTGGCGAAAAACGTTTGTGCTTGCCTCAAATTCTTAATACAGTTTTGCGAGATTTTAGTTTGCAACAGATCAACGCTGTGTGCGAGGAGCTTAACATATTTTGTTCACGGTGCAACCAAATTCAGTTGGAAACGTTAAAGTTCTCAATATTTTACCATCACGGGCCCCGAGTTGTGGACTTATCACCAAACAGACGCCGAAAGGCTTTGCAATGCATTACTTCATGTGAATCCTGAAAGAAGTTTGGAGCCTCCATCTCGTAACAGTTTCAAAGTTTATCACGAATGCTTCGGGAAATGCAAAGGCATGTTTAATACGGACGCTTACACATCTCCAGATTCTAAATGTATCCGTTGTGTAGATTGTTATGGAATGTTTACCCCTTCCAAATTCGTTTGCCACTCTCACAAATCTTTAGAAAACCGCACTTGCCATTGGGATTTGATTCTGCAAATTGGAGGTCCTATCTTCTACTTGCTAAAGATCAGAATATGAATGATAATGGCAAATTGCAGGAAGCCATTGAAGAGGTGAAATCAAGGTTTGATCCAACACACAAGCAAAAAAAGAACAGGTAAGAAATATTATATTCTGCTAGCATTCATAATTATCTGCTAAATCAAAATTTCTGTGTATTTTGTAAATGTATGTCTGTTTATTGCATTGTCTAATATAATTATATTATTGCATTGTCTAGTATAATATAGTAATTTCATATATATATGATAATATATATTGCATTATGTACATATTATATTATATGATGTATGTCAAAATAAAAATTAATACTTACATGAAAATGGGAAAAAAAACATTCAGCATTAGTGACATTTTATTAACCTTGAAAAAAGAATAATTTTATCATAAGGAAATTATTGTTTGTGTAAGGTATCATTGTAACCCATTGTGGTTGTTACCAGTGAGCTTGCAAAAGGATCATGGAAGTAATTAAAAGTAGCAGATTTCATTTAACTTAGCACTCACTGACAACTGGGAAATGTATTATATCATGTGATATACCAACTTACAAGAAGAGCATACCTTCCATATTGTAAGGGTTGCCCTTAATTTGTAAGGATTTTTCTAATAAATTGGTTTTGTAAATGTAACCTTGCAATGCAATTTGTAAGGGAAAACAAACCATTTGTGTGATTTTCTGCATCTTTTATCACTTAAAATATATACACAGAAGTGCCAAAAAATAGCTCTGCTTATACTATAGAAATCATCATTTTTTGGCCATTCTTCACTACATTTAATAGCCTTTGAAACACCTGGAAAGAATGCAAAGGCTATTAAATGTAGTTTAGTTCTGTTTAGTCAATCTTACAAAATTTTTTTTTTATTACTAAAGACCACACATGTTTGTATTTGTGATATAGAATGTGTAATATTTGGTTTGTAATATCGTTTGCTTTTATTTAACAATTATGGACAAGATATGAATATCAAAAAGACTAAAACTATGATCATAAACAAAGGAAATACTTAAAACCCACATGTGGATATAAAATTGAAGGAATAGACCTGGAGACAGTTCAGAACCACAACTACCTTAGACATACTATAACCAGTGATGGAAAATGTACAACTGAAATAAACAAAAGAATAGGAATGACAAAAAGTAATTTTAATGCCATGAAGAACATACTAACACCAAAACAAATAACACCAGGGCTAAAAATGAGAATAGCAAATTGTTACATCTTCTCAATATTCCTATATGGTGCAGAAACATGGACATTAGACAAGAAAACAGAACAGAGAATTGAAGCCTTTGAAATGTGGATATATAGAAGAATAGGTAGAATTGGATGGAAGGAAAAGAAAACAAACGACGAAGTCTTAAACAAATAAAAATGAAAAGAGAACTACTAAACACAATGCGATTTTTGGGCCATGTTAAAAGACACAACAGCCTACTAAAAGTAATCCTGGAGGGGAAATACAAGGTAAAAGAGGCAGAGGCAGACCAAGACTAACATGGACGAGTAACATCAAAAGATGGACAAATCAGCCTATGACAACCTGCACTATCAAAGCAAGAGACAGAGCAGAATGGCACTCCATGGTAGCCAACCTTCGTTGTGGAGACGGCACTCGATGATGATGATGATGATTTATATAACAATTACTCCTCTATCTTGCCTGCTATAAGAGTGTGTTAAAGTTTTCTGGTGTTCAGCCCTGCTGCTTTTGTCCACACCTTGTGGTGAAACATATCCTTCATCATGAGTGACAGTTTTCCTATGCCTCTCTTACTCCTGCTCACTTGTTCAGACTGAATAGTTTACTTCCAAAACCACCATGGGAGGGTAAGATAGGATCTTGATCAGCTGCGATTAACTGAACTTCATGCAAACAATCAACGATGAGTCATTGACTGTGTTTTCACCTATTTGCTATTCGATCTCTTGATTTCACATTGCAATGTTATTAATATCATACTCTTAGGTGTACTGACAATATATGTTCTTCATCTATGATTTATGGACACTTTAAAAAAAGGTAACCTGGTATTTTAAAATGACATATCAGAGATCATATATGATGGGCCTAAAAGTTCAAAGTATTGCAGCCTACACACCACATCAACACTTACTAATGTTCTTTCAAGGGTCGATGACAAAGAGGATAATTTGTTGGATGAACCCAGCATAAGAGAGAGAAAGAACCGAGTCAAGCCCTCTGAGATTTACAGAAAGTAGTCTTTTGTGTCCATATTCCTTTGACTGTCTGCACAATTTTGGTGGCTAATCTGGTTAGTATTAGGTCCGCGCTATCTTTCTTTCTTAAAAAAATCAAAACCCAGTACTCATTTCATGTTGTGTGAACCTAGAAGTTGGTAATGTAAAGTATTCTTTATTTGATTGAACAGTATATTTCTTATGAGTAGATTTGATAAGAGAACAACAGATAGGATTGAAAATAAATAGAGATAAGACAAGAATTATGAGAATTAATGCAGTTGGCAGTAACCAGAATAACAATGGGAGAAATACCTATACTACACGTACACTGGGCAGTAATATAGACAAAAAAGGAGGAGCATATAATGATACCAAAATAATGTACAGTAGAAGTTGGAGAACACAAAATGACAATCATGAAGATACAAACCTTCATTAATAGATGCTTGCGCAGAATAAAAGGATGGAAATGGCAGGACAAAATCACTAACATAGAATTATGGAAATATAGCTCAGTGGTTAGTGAATGGACTACTGGACAAGGGTCATCCAACCGACGCTACCCAGCCTAAAAGAGGTACCGGATTTTTTCTGGGAAGTAAAAGCACACGGGTATACCGACATTAAAAATCATGTGCAGTCAAAATATAGGGTCACTAACATATTCCCTATCGCCACTTGGCGTGACACATTACTTTTTTTTTTACCATTCAAATACCAGTGGATAAAGAGATAACAACAATGACACTGGATAGGACACTCACATGGAAGCCAACTAAGAGTATTACATGACAGACCCTTTTTTGGAATCCCTAGAGGAAAAACAAAGAGGAGGACCAAAATATTCTTGAAGAAGACAAGTGGAAGCAGAGATGAAAATGATGATGAAGACGTGGAATGATCTTAAAAGAGTGGCAAGAAATAGGACGATTTGGAAAGGTATTTGTTAAAGACCTATGCTCCACAGGGAGTTGAAATGTAAAAGAAGAAGTTTGCATCATAACTTACCTAGTAGTTAATATTAAGTAAGTTACTATAGTGTACTAACCGTTATGGTGGCTTAAAGATTCATTCTAGAAGAGTCCTTTGCTGCCATCCTGTCACCACTTTTCTTCAGTAGGAAAATGGCTCATAGCCAACATGTCATGATCAGTCTGTACTGTTCATATCACTATTATCAGTGTCATCTATTTCATATCATTTACAGTGTTTTTTCTTCCTTTTAAAAATATAGTCTACAATCTAAAATGAGAAGTAACACTCCCTATTCAGTCAGTATCAGAAAATAGTTGTATAATTGATATGAAATATATTTGATTGCAAAATTAATTTATTGTCATTAACTGATCAAAGTGGTTGTGTTTTCTAATTTAGGCACTTCCTATCTTCCTGCGCCAACGGCCCTTTTTTGTCATGAATTATTGACATCTACTTACATTGGGGTATTTATGTGAAAATAGTGGTTTTCATATTTTAAAATGAAAGAAAATTTTCTTTAGGATGAAGGAGGAAAATAAATGAAGATTTTTATTCGTTTGATAATTTTATTTTGTATAAATGAACTTTTTTTGCGTTCGCCAGCTCTGACGAAGTCATTACACACTAGGAACTGAATTTTGCGTGTTAATCCGTTATTTTCAAGATGTCCTATCCATTTCGGGAATATAAAGCATTAGGTATTAAACTGTAAGTGTGACTATGTTAAAGTAAAATTGTTTACACTCTCAGTCATTAAAATGTATTTACAGTATTTTAGTTGGCATGTTTTTAAAAAAAAATCTTATTAGAGTTGAAAGTAATTAAAAAATTAGTAACAGAGTGAAAAGTAATGTTTGTGTTAATAGTTTGAAATATTTAGTGTCATTAATCTTTGGATTGTTTAAAACAAACAAAACTTCCATGGATTTTTCTTTTTTTTCATGGAAGAAGTTAAAAAAAATGTGTTGGTGATAGAAACACATTTGTTTCTGTGGTGTCAATTCTAAGAATTCTGACAGGTTTTAGTAGAGTGCACTGGTAATATATAAAGAAACACAAATGTGTAATAGTAAATAGAAATATCCTGTGTGCAGTGAGGATGATCCGTCAACTAAACTAAATGAGAAAAATGACATACTTATGTGTACAGAATATAGGTTATAGCTAATTTATTTAGAAAGTCTATGAAATGACTCCTACAATTAATCTCGTATAAACTAAGGATAATATTTAGAGGTAGAAGCAGCTGAGAGACATCAATTTTATCTGCCTTTCACAGCCAGTAAATTAAACAGATTAATAGCTTTAGGTTAAACTTGAGATGATGAAAGAGTTGCTGTGGTTTAGTGGTTAGTTGACGCTTGCAACTTATTGCATCAAACAGATTAGGTTCTAACCAAATAATATCACCGTCAAACTTCCTTCTGGGCGCGAACACCCTCCCCCCAATCTACATGTTTGTGCCAAAGTTGATCATCTAGATCACCTCTTAACATGCAATATATATATATATATATATAACAGATAGAATTTATCGAGACTAAGAAAAAGAGGTACAGGTGAGGTTACATAAATAGATAAATCATTGAATAATTTTATGTATCATATGATTACTAGTCTACATGTGTCAATTGTTGACAAGTTCAAAACAAGTTCATTGGTCAGCTTAAGACTGGTGACGTCTCTCCATACAGCTTATCCTGGTGATGGCCTGTTGAGCATGTTTTTGCACATGTTCATTAATCATTTTGACTTTACCACAGTCACATTGATCAGACGTTCCTATTCTTAGGGTTTTAAAAAGGTGGTACTTTGATCTGTTGCAGCTTGTTAGGAGTAACATATTGTAACTTATTTTTTTACTTCTTAGCTATCATTTTCTTGCTAATCCCGGTATTCTGTGTTCCATTTACTCATGATAAACCTCTTAGATTCCTCATCAGATTGATTTTTTTCATGTAGATTATTGTGCTTACAGTGCATGATGCAGTTGTTAAGACGCTGGGGTGCAGTTTTAAGAAAATGTACACAATTTCTACTGTAAGATATATCAATAGTCTTTATCAGTAGATGTGTTTATGTTGGCAGAAATTGTAATTATTATTATATATTATTATTTTAATTATTTATTTTTTTGCATACTTGTGCCTTGAAAGGACATATTTTTCTTTTCTGTATTTTTTTTTTTGTGAAAGATTTTTTTGAAAGTCCGTGGTCTGCTTTTGTTGTTGATTTCTGTACCTAATTGTAGCTTGTCTGGCTGTACAACAGTATTATCTGCATGCCTTAGGTTGTTATATTTTCATTGTTTATATTTGATGCCTCACGAATGTCAACAAAAAAAACCCTGTCTTCATTTAGTCATTTACTAGTTGTGTCCACTTTTATTGAACACTGAAAGCCACACTTCATTTGTGATTATATTTAATCATAATAGTTCGCTGAATCATACTTACTTTAGCTGATATGACGACTTTCACCACATTGTTTGCCTAGACATAAAGTGGATGCACGCTCGTTAATCAGCTGTTAACGTAGTAGTATCTAGGTCAGCCGTGTGTATGATTTATCAGCAATTTTATGCCTGAACTGTCATGGAGACAATAGATACATTGGTTAGAGAGACCAGCAGGAGACAATACATTGGTTAGACAAACACATAAGACACACACACACAAAACGAAATATAACACGATTCATCAACAATTGCTCCCATAATACTAAATCACATTGTCGAGAAATATAAAGGATGGATTTATTGAGTTTAATATTAGAGTAACTAAGAAACAAAAGCAGTAAAAACCAAAAGAGCGAGAAAAGAAAACCATGATCCTACTGAGCTGATAAATGACAAAGACGGAAAGCCAATATAAAATAAACAATGTATGCAACAGAGATGGAAAGAATATTTTGAAGACTTGTTAAACATACCAACTAACAATAAGACAACAAAAACCACGCTAGAGCTCACAAATACTGAACCCAACATCATGAAAGAGGAAATCGAAGAAGGAATCAAATATGCACCAAGAAACAAAGCACCAGGGATAGATAACATACCAATAGAAATAATAGCAGCAGCGGGAGAAACAGGAATGCAATGGCTGCACAGAATATTTAATGCAGCATGGCACCAACAACAAGCCTCAGAAGACTGGCAACAGGCAATCATCATACCAATATGTAAAAAGAAGGTAGCAAAAGAGACTGCAATCAATATAGAGGTATATCTCTTCTCAGCCATGTAGGAAAGCTATACGCCAAAATCTTGGAAAAAAGGCTGAGACCAATAATAGAACTACAGTTAAGCGATTCTCAAATGGGGTTCCGAAAAAACAGAGGATGTACCGATGCACTATTCACACTAAACAGCTTGCAGAAAAAAACGACAGAAACACAATCAAACTTATACATAGCCTTCATTGACCAGGAAAAAGCATTGGACAGAGTAAACAGAGAACAACTGTGGGAGATACTAACAACATACGGAGTAAGCCAACACCTAATCAACCTTATTAAAAGTCTCTACGTCAACAGCAGCTGCAGGGTCAGAACAGCAGCAGGCTACACAGACCACTTCGAAGTTAGATCAGGTGTAGACTGGGTGTGTACTATCCCCCCTACTGTTTATTACATACATGGACCATATATGCAAGCTAGCCAACCCATCAGAGACAGAGGAGATCAACGAGCTTCTATTTGCAGACGATCAGGCACTAATACATGAAACAATAGAAGACCTACAAGAACACTTAAACAAACTCAACATCTCAGGCACAAAATACAACATGAAAATCAACATCAACAAAACAGAAGTCATGAATGTCGCCAAAAATAAACAGAACATCAACATAACTATAGAAGGCAGACAGCTAAAACAAGTAGAGGAATTCAAATACCTAGGAAGTCTAATGACAAACGATAATTCCCAAACAGCAGAGATAGAATCAAGATGCAACAAAGCTTGTCAAATCATCGGACAGTTATCACTACTATTGTCCAACAAGGAATAACTCTGGAGGCAAAACGAGCACTATACAATACAATCTTCATCCCAACGTTGTGCTACCAATGCCAGACCTGGACCCTAGATGCAAGAACAATAAGAAAAATAAGCTCTACAGAGATGGAATGTGTTAGACGAATGACAGGAAACAGTCTGAGAGATAAGATCAGAAATGAAGAACTGAGAAAAAAGCTAGGAATAGCCCCCGCCATAGAATATATAAGGAAACAACAGATAAAATGGTTTGGCCACGTGACAAGGCAGAAAGAACAAAACACAACACAACGAGCCTTCAACAAACGTTGTGAGAACACCAGACCCAAGGGTCGACCACGTAAAGATGGGTCGATGGAATATTAGAAGCACTAGGAAACATAACAGCAGCAGAGGCGAACAGAAGAGCAAAAGACCGCAATTATATCTCCCCTCGACGCTGAAAGGCAGATGAGGAAGGAAAGAAGAAGAAACAAACAGCAGGAGAGATCAACAAAACACAAGATCGCAAACTCTATCACCCACCCATCGACACTGAGAAACAAATGAGGAAGGAAGGAGGAAGAAAAATTACGGTTAATGGTCTTAAGACGAACAGAGGCTACACTCATTTTTATAAGTCGATTAGTTAGCAAGCAACCCCCACTACTAGAGGCACCCTACACAAATAGATGACCTTCTGCGATAGACAGATAATGATCACAATGGCTAACAAGTTAAACACCTCTATTATCCCATTCGCTCATGTATTCTATTCATTTCACCGCGCACGCAACACATGATTTCAAACTCCTATAGTTTCCTCAATTGTCATGTTTTATTAAATCTAACAACCGATGAGTGACTTTAATGTGCTTCCCTGTTCATTATTAATGCCTTTCATATAAGTGCTTTTGATGCTATCTGCTTTCTTGGACTTTTCGTCTCTAGTGACATATTTAACAAACATAGAAGTGAATAACACACGATTACTGAGCAGTTCTACAGCTGTAGAAATATTTGCAGACTTTCATGGCGAAATTGTTGGGTATTACTTGTTCTTGCTGCAAACAGAGCATTGTTTCTGCTGGTTTCTTTACAGAATCAGATGCTAGCATACACAGAGTGCTCTGACCTTCCCTCCCCAATTATCTTAGAAGGCCATCAATGGTGCGCTTCAGCATATACGTTTAACCTTCCAGTTGCATGAATTTCTGTATTTAAAATTGAAACAGACTCGCAAACACATATATATGTACATACATTACAGTGATATGGTTTGTTATGAACAACGTTTGATTGAATTTAGCGTTCATACAAAATTCTTTTGATGCCGTCACACATAATTGCCAGTACCATCCAGATAGAAAACATTTGGATCTCCACAATGCTTTTGAAGTCGAGGTAGCTAGTGATCTCACTGTCTGACATAACTCTGTGATCTAGAGATTTGCATGTATCATGTGTATCGCAGTGTGAATCACATTTATTTACATTGAGATGCCAGCACACTGACAACTTAGTTATTGCCACGTTGCAGTATAAATTACACGCAGTAGAAAGACACTAAGTGGATAGTCATATTGTAGACAGGCATAGATGTCTTATCTGTGTGAGAGCAATAACCATTTTGACTTGATTCTCATCACGAAGATATTTTTTATGTATGATTTGTTTCTGATAGGTTTAATACTGCATTTTGTCTGTCTGTCAGTTTAATACTGCAACTAATCTGTCTGTCTGTCAGTTGAATACTGCAACTAATCTGTCAGTTTAGTACTGCAACTAATCTGTCAGTTTTAATACTGCAACTAATCTGTCTGTCTGTCAGTTTAACACTGCAACTAATCTGTCTGTCTCTCAGTTTAATACTGCAACTAATCTGTCAGTTTAATACTGCAACTAATCTGTCAGTATAACTCTGTAACTAATCTGCCTGTCAGTAAAAGTTAAAAAAAATCACGTTGTTTGTCAAATATACCTTGCATATGACAAATTGTTGATTGGCAGAATATGCATCTTCGTGTTGGCACCAAGAATGAGTGTGATATTTGTTATTTTAATTTGTTATAAGTGTAATGACATTTTCATAGAAAAATATACAATAGCAGTAACAGCTGCTATTTGGCATCATACTGTAAAACAGTTATGAAGATATAAGAATATATTTGACACACTTTTGTTTATGAAAGTAAGAAATAAAAAGATCACCATTGCTATGCAGAGCCGGTTCTGATATATGGTAGTGAATCTGGGCAATTTGAAAACAGGATGGGCAATTTGAAAACAGGATGGCATTTGAAAACAGGATGGGCAATTTGAAAACAGGAAAGAGAGAAAGACTTCAATTTCATTCGCTCATTTGCCTCTGGCTCAGGCGGCACATAGGACGGAAGCCATAGTTCACCGCTATTTATGATTTGCTGCTATTTTCATATAGGTCTTGGCTGTTTCATAGTCCCCTGGTTGAACATTCCATAGTTATTGTGCTAAGACAATTTTAGACATCGAAAATGGAAACTTTTCTAAAAATGAGGCCGGGGGCGGAGATATCAGGCAAGTTAAGAAACTTACATGGTAGGAAGTCAGAAGATAAGTGTTAGCAAACGTTGCTACAGAAATATGTATTGAAACATAATTGTTAGAGACAGAAAGTTGTATTGAAACATAATTGTTAGAGACAGAAAGTTGTATTGAAACATAATTGTTAGAGACAGAAAGTTGTATTGAAACATAATTGTTAGAGACAGAAGTTGTATTGAAACATAATTGTTAGAGACAGAAAGTTGTATTGAAACATAATTGTTAGAGACAGAAAGTTGTATTGAAACATAATTGTTAGAGACAGAAAGTTGTATTGAAACATAATTGTTAGAGACAGAAAGTTGTATTGAAACATAATTGTTAGAGACAGGAAAGTTGTATTGAAACATAATTGTTAGTAAACGTTGAGACAGAAAGTTGTATTGAAAACATAATTGTTGAGACACAAAGTTGTATTGAAACATAATTGTTAGTAAACGTTGAGACAGAAAGTTTGTATTGAAACATAATTGTTAGAGACAGAAAGTTGTATTGAAACATAATTGTTAGTAAACGTTGAGACAGAAAGTTGTATTGAAACATAATTGTTAGTAAACGTTGAGACATAATCATCATAACATCAACAAACTTATCACTTGATGAATATTAAATTAATATGTGCTGATGGGAGGGGACTCATCAATCGTGCCTAATGTGCAGTTTATTTTTTCCCCATTACCTCAGCTTGTATCTATTCATACTTCTCAGTACACGTATCTTTATTTTCCTAACGCTCGTTGCATGCGCGTCCAATGTCTCATGTTGTTATACAGTGATCGTTTATTTCTACCGGATTTAAAAAATAATTTAATCTGCATTATTCTTGTGTTCCTTGACTCTGTGTGCTTGGGTCTGCACAGTTTTAGTAATCACTCAACACTAGTTAGTTTACATTGTACTGCTAGCTTTATTTTTAATCATCCTTGTTTTCCTATTTACTCAGTACCTGAGCAGTAAATGTACCCTTGTGTAGGTTACTATAAAAATATATTTTGTTTATAACGCGTTCAGCAGATCGTATTTTCTGTAATCCTGTTGGTGCATCAGCTGTGACCCATTGCGTACAGGCATCTTTTTTTAGGCATCGTTCACGTGACTTATATGTGACTTAATTGTGCATAATGTTGGATTGTGCTTATTGTCATGTATTATTTGTGTGTACACACACATGCACGTTTTGCACACACAAAAAATCAATCTTACTACTAATCAAAATATGCTGAAAAATAGTTTAATGAAATATGCATGCTCTGTCTCAAATTTATAATCCACTTTAAAGTGAGCAAACACTTCTACAAGTAAAAGAAGAAAATAGCGTAGAGCCAAGTCCGTTGAAAATGCAGCAAACGATGGTTTCTAATGCTGGTGGCAGGAATTGGTATACATCAAGGCGTATATTAATATCACAGCTTTGGAATGAGGAGATTAAATATATTCCAAATATTTTAAACCATGAACATTCCTGAGGGGACCTTCTAAAGAGCTGTAGGTAAATTTAGAAGTATGGAATTGAGAAGTATGCCTCACCGCATTCAGACTTGCTTCGTGGAGACGGCAACATTATATTGTACTGCACCCGCCGTTGGTAGATATGGATGGTACTCTCTTCCTCATGACGTACAACTTTTGTTTCTGCGTTGCCCTTTTTAAAAATAGATATACTGTTTTTTTTATGTATATAAATATAACCAAAACCTATCACATCCCTTTTATGAACACAGGCCAGACAAAGTCTCTCAACCCACACTTATTCATGTACTTTGTCTCAATTTCCTTTAGTTCTTGCTAATGTTCTAGTTGATTTTCATGATTTCGCTTCTTCGTGTGTGTTAATATTTATGGATCCTCGCTGTATTTCTCTTTTCCTGTGGGTTCTATGACGAAGCCTCTCTTGCTATGCTGTAATCAGGTTATTCGTAAGCGATTGGTTTTTATTATGTTCTTATCCGTATATCTTTATTTTTTTTAATTATTTTTTTAGCTTGACTTGAATTTGATGTTCAAAATGTTCCTCAATGAGTTTCTTTATAAGTGTATGTATCCGTATTCGTATTATTCATAATTAAATTAAGTCTGCTCGCAACCCAGGTGATATTTAATATATTTGTGCCTATCTATAATAATTCACCAAACATCTCTCCAAGCTATATATAGTAGGACTGTTCTGAACTCTTTCCGCACGGAAGGATTTTTATCTGTGAGAGATTTCAGGGACACAATTTTCCATGGTTTTAAGATCAATCCACATATTATATATGTATGTAACATATAACATATTATATATGAATTTTTAGATAATTGAACAAGGTATAAGATTTCACCAATAGCAAAATGATACAAGACATGTATAAAAAAATGCGGTTTGATGACGGTTCACACTAATCAAACTGAGAGTGACCCACTCTGTGGTGAAACGTACGCGACCGAAATCATCATGGCGCACAGTGCGTCGAAACGTACGGAGAAAGTTAAACACACCAAACGATAAGACACTCAGTTACACGATTCAGATGCACACAGAACACCGAAGTCACAGCAGCGTTCTCACGTAATTTTACCTTGCTGTATGTTTGTGTGTAAAGTGTGATACAATGTAAAGGAATCAAGTAATTCATTTGTATAAAGATAATAAGTAAACGTTAAGTGTGGAGAGGACATAGGACTTTTTTGATATATTATTGCGTACCATTGTGTATTTGTTGGACGTCAGAATGGTAATGCAATAAGTATAGGTCATAAACAATCGTGAGTCATCACAATGTAATATATAGGCTTCAGCTTCGTTAAACAATGAACACATCGGAACTGTTTATGGAATTTACTCGGCCCTGTTGTTGTTGTATCCACGGCCGTCTGTATATTAATATATACAACTACAGATAGCTGTGGTTGGTTGTATTGTTGATTCAGCAGTAGGGGAAAAAAATCACCGTCTAGCGAACTGCGGTTTCCGTGATTTCACTTTGTAGGCCACGGACACGGGCAACCAGGATTATTCGACACCACATTTCAAAGGCGTTGTTATAGATTAAAGGTTGTTGGGGTTCTAACACCCATTGCAACTTAATATAGTTTGTGTGTTGTTTGCTGGTATATGGTGAAGATTGTACCGTAACTTATGTAATAAGGTAGAGGGGTGCTTTGTGAAGTGTTAATATTCACCACACTATGAATCAGAATTTGAGATAAGAGGGGTAGGGCTGTACCCATTGGCATAGCTACTTTTTATTTTATTATTTTATTAATTTGGAAACTTGCGCCATCACTAGCTCTACCTCGTTACCTTCCCGACATAGCCAGTCAGGTACATATTTATATATTGACAGCAGATATCCGTTCCTATATTAACAGGAGGGACATTTAGACATTAATTGATTAATTGAGCTCCTTACGCAGGTAGAAATTTAAATTAGTTGTCACTTGCATCCCCACACCGAAGCCGTGCCCTCGCCCTTTTACACATGCAATCCTGCCTACAACACAGCCACTCTACTTCAATGTGTGTAGATAGAGATTATTCATTCAGTCAGTGTGACACACGCTTCGTCTATGTGCGTTTGTCTTCTACTATAAGTCCCAGCCTCCCTCTGGTTGGTTGTTGAGTTAAGGAAACGTCTGATTAGAGTCAAGTAAAGAAATACTAACAATGGCAGTTGGTGTGCAGGCAGTCCCCGGGACACTAGCGTCAGATTACGTGCAACCCAAATGTAGATGGGACTTGATGGGAGTTAAAACTCTCGCTCCTAGTTTAAAATCGCGCCAGAAGCCGTCCCGCCCTATGATTGACCTCACTTCAGCCCTTAAGGTAGAAGATGGTCTAAGTGACAGCCCTGTACTGGATCACGGCTTAGGCCGTTGGAGTATTGTTTACTTTCCATAAAAGTCCACAAAGGTCAGATTAAAATAGAGCAAACGACCTGAAATCATTTAACAAACTAAAAGGAGGGAGGATATAAACTTCTAGCTTGAAAAATAGACAACGTAAAGATTTGTCAAAATGAATTTAAAATAATGTCATCAATTAGAAAGGATAAAACATTACATGTGGAAATTACAGTGGGCAATACTTGAACATTATATACTACCTAAACGCTAATAATACATATAAAAAGCAAGCTCGCAGTAAAATGAGTTTTACTGTAACATTGAAAGACAGTGTAAATTGCACGATTAATAATGTATGTATAGTATAGGGAAGGAGAAACATAGCAGTCATACGAATGATGGCAGACATACACTTAGTGGTAGTGGAGATCTATATGGATGAGCCTACGCATTAAATTATCGCCGAGGGTAGCAATTGAATACTCGAGGCACATATTTCTTATAGATCACGGGCTATTACTTTTAGAAGTAGAAAAGACAGCTGCTAACTATTAACGAATTATGATAGAGCATGTTTTCAGACCTGGGAAACTGCGACAGAAGGTCACGAAATACAAGAGAGTGTTAATGAAACGTAGCTTGACGTGGTAGGAGAGGCAGAAAAACACGTTCAAATAAATAATGTTGTATTTCAGCAGAATAGAAGCATATTAATTGTTAAAAATGTGTTAACCGTGTTATAGCATTGTTTTTGTATTTTAATCCTAGGACACATCAGCTGGATTGCAGATATTGATAATAATAAAGATTACGCTGCATGACTTGAAACATGCTAGTGCAATAAAACATAGCCGGTGGACGAAGTTATGATGTAGGAGAGCCCAGAGATACCGTCTTGGAATCTGAGGCCTACGTGGGCTCTCCAGCACCTCGCTTGTCCTGCCGGTCCTAGTTTCGTCACTGCTGCTAAACCTTGCAGGTCTGGATGGTTACTGCATCGCGGTTCAGTGATGAGGGAGGCGAGAATATGCAGCAGGACTGTGGAAAAAGAAAAGGGGGGGGGGAAGCTTTGCTGATTGGAGGAAAGACGTCGGCTTCTGGACAGAGAGACCTCGGGTTAAAAGACCACCATAGGTTGTGTGAATTTTTCTATTTGGAATCCGTGTGCACTCTGCACACGTTGAAGAACCTGTGGCAGTTAAAATACAATAAAGAATATATATATATATATATATATGCCAATGCCACGGGCAAAAATAAAGAGATACAAATCTACCCCCTTTCCATTCTCAATACCATCGCCCCTGTGACGGAGTTTGTGAATCTCAACTGAAAATTTCTTCAGTGCTCATTCTCTCTCTCTCTCTCTCTCTCTCTCTCTCTCTATATATATATATATATATATATATATATATATATATATATATATATATATATATATATCCATGCATTTATGTTATCTTATGTAATAATCTAATTTAATCTAATCTGTCTTGTGGAGGAAGTGCTGCTTACAGGAGAAGCGCCGGGGAGGGAATTTGAGCACTGTGGAATTGTTCCATGTGCAGTGAAGATGATTTGTTGATTAAACTAGGCTAAGAACATGCGATGAACAAGTTAACGTAAATATTCACAAATAAATTGTTGTTTTGATGACTAAGAATATTCTTGTTGTGAAAGAGCTTTTAGTTATCGCCTCACGTTATCGCCCTTCGCCCACCGACTAGAAGAATCGTTGATGCAACGTTATCGGGCGTATCCTCGTTAAGATTTTGTTGTTCTTGTACGACTTGTTGAATTTGGTCCTGTGTAGTCTTGGATGCTGTCACTTTAGTTCTTTCTCTGCTAGTCTCGCCAAGTCCAATTTCATAGTAACTTGCATAACGGTGTTTTGTCAAAATTGACGAACACATGCGATAGTACCATCATCATCATCGAGTGCCATCTCCGCATCGAAGGTTGGCTATCATGGAGCGCCATTCTGCTCTGTCTCTTGCTTTGATGGTGCAGGTTGTCGTAGGCTGGTTTGTCCATCTTTTGATGTTACTCGTCCATGTTAGTCTTGGTCTGCTTCGCCTCTTTTACCTTGTATTTTCCCCTCCAGGATTACTTTTAGTAGGCTGTTGTGTCTTTTAACATGGCCCCAAAATCGCATATGTCTTGTTTTGACAGTACTTTCATCCCTCTCATATTCGTTCAGTGGTAAAGATCATCGTTCTGGCAGCTGTCTCTGCTTTTTTTTATTTTTATTTTTGTATTTTACGCCGTACCTCATTTTTTGGGTGGTAATTTTTCTGTTCGAAAAGCGCCGCGGATCTAATGAAAACTTTCGATCTTAGGTTCTGGGATTTTTCGTTCTAATTCTGTTGTTAATGTTCATATTTCGTAAGCGTATAGGAATATGGGCGTGATGACACAATCAGATTATAGATCCCATCATGATGTTCATATCTTTCCAGATGTATTTTTACAATGGCTGCTGTAGTTTGTGCATTTTCCCCCCTCATTCAAAATCGAATTTTAGTGATAAAGACACGGGGATAGAACAAAAGAGTCATTTTATAAAGGGTATAAGGAGTATCGGGTTCCGTGTATTATTGCTTATTATTGGAATATGTGAAGGATTATCTTTATTGGGAACGTCGGGGGGTATTCTGAAACAGATAACACGTTTTACGAACCGTAAGCGAGAAACATGTGACGGACAAATGAATGGGAATAGCACATTGTTCGCGGCAGCTGCACTCTAAAGAAGATTGTTATTGGAGGAAGCACAACCCAGCACATGGGGGGCAACAACTGGAACAATGCAATAAAAACAACACACAAAGCATTGGAGATCACCAGACGTCAACGCAGAAATCGATGATGTGTGGGCATCTGGCCAATATTTGTACACTACCTCACCCCTGACCCGAGGCTGAAATTGTGTAGCGTCTTGTCGCGGTTGATGATTATTGGAAGGGGGTGGGGGTACTGCACGGCTGGGAGGGTAACTATAATCAGAATAATAATAAGATGGTAGTTGCCCGTCTTTTGAATGGTACCACGAGGATGGGAGAAGGGATGGTACGATTAAAGGGAGTAGTGCCAAGTGCGAGCCTAGTGATAAGAGTAATTAATACTGCTGTCAATCGTAAGTAAGTGCAGTTTATTCTTTGTGAAAGCGGATATTAATGAGTAGTTTTATTGGGGATAATGTCACATTAAATGACAGAAGGCTCAGTTGACTACTACAGAAACGTAGAATAATGGACGGCATCATCTTGCTGCGAGCGACTGGGGTAGTTCTAGTAGTAGTAGTTGGTAATAGCAGTAGTAACACTAGTTGTTAAGTCTAGGAGAAGCCGAGTTAAGAGAACAGGAATATGACCTTCATTACAGAAGCTGAAGAAAAAAAATTAAATCAAGGACGTGTGTTGCACAAGAATGACTACAGCGCGCGAAGAAAGATCAATAATTACATCACAACAATAATAAATTAATACAGTGGTCGTTGACGCGTATATAAAAATTAGAGAATGGAGATGAAAATAACAGCACATCTGTTGTGGCATTCGCTTCCGAAATAAATTGGGTAATATCTTATAGTTGCACATCTTGAAAACATTAACCAAAGAGGATATTAACCTAGACGGGTGAATATAACTGAAAATGTAATCTTGTTCTGTTGACATCATCATGCTGCATAAACTATGAAATCTTTTGAGTCACGTGATCTATATACGTTGGGAATTTTTGTGAAAAGAATAAGAGGCAGTTAATATTTTTTAACAACTAGAAATAATTATTGACCATTATTTTACGATGAATACCGTATATATATATATATATATATGTGTGTGTGTGTGTGTGTGTGTTCTTCTGCTATATTTTACCCAAGTTGTTGAATGAGTTTAAATGTAATTAGTTTTTTTTCCCATTCTTTGTGCCGTTCACCTGACGACTACTAAAGGAAATGGTCTATTCTTCACCTGCCCGTAAGAGGACGTTATGTGGGCCTAGATGCACTGCGTTGTGGTTTACACAGTGAGCTGTGATATAAGCGCCTTTCGGCGCAAAACATCTGACTTGAGTACGGCATTTTTGAGTGCCGGGTTGACCTTCTCTCTTCGATTCCCACTCGCTTGGTCACACTGCACTGGTTAGTCTGTTTCTAGAGGCACAACGGAAAGATGAAGTAGGGTCTTGATGGTTCCAGTTCACCGGTCCTGGAGTCAGCCATCAGCTTTGAGTCGCTGACAAGCTTCCAGCGCCTTGCCTCTTAATGAGTTTCAAGTCTGCCAAAGAAATGTTTGTGGTAAACTACGAAAATACAAACCACATGGCGGGAAGCGATTTAGGAGCACACTGAAGAGTTCACTAAAATATTGTAGTATCAACACTGGTTCTTGCAAAGACATTTTTGCTAATGACGAAACAAAAATGGCCTGAGTTGGGTGGGGGGAAAATGAATAAATCTCATCTTCTTCTTATGTTCACATGTTAAGTGGGCGTGAATGCGTTGTGTCGCTATTTTACGGCATAGCCGTGGTGTCCGAGACTTTCCGCCCGCAAGTATAGATTTGCTTAGCAATTGTTGCCTGTACAGCGGCCAATTTGACTTGTTGTTTTCCAATTTACTCTGCCAAGTGTTATTAAACGTGCGCGAGTGCACACGGGAGCCTCCAGTTTTTCGCCGTTGTCCGAGAATGCTAGTCTTTGGATCACACTACCCAGAGACCAGAAGAGGGTAGCGCAACGAAGAAACAAACGAGTTCGATTTTTTGAAAAATTCCCAAACATGAACCTGGGACGTTCCTGTCCAGATGTCGATTTCTTACCTCTATACCACCCAGTACCCCTAAATGAACACATGGCACCTTCGTGAAGCAATTAATTGACTTATCGCAACATCACTATCCTCGATAGGTTCAGACTCAACACACCTTCAGTGCAGCAACACACCACCAGTGCAGCACACACACCATCAGTGCAGCAACACACCTTCAGTGCAGCAACACACCTTCAGTGCAGCAACACACCATCAGTGCAGCAACACGCCATCAGTGCAGCAACACACCATCAGTGCAGCAACACGCCATCAGTGCAGCAACACGCCATCAGTGCAGCAACACGCCATCAGTGCAGCAACACGCCATCAGTGCAGCAACACGCCATCAGTGCAGCAACACACCATCAGTGCAGCAACACACCTTCAGTGCCGACAAACACCTTCAGTGCAGCAACACACCACCAGTGCAGCAACACACCATCAGTGCAGCAACACACCTTCAGTGCAGCAACACACCTTCAGTGCAGCAACACACCTTCAGTGCAGCAACACACCTTCAGTGCAGCAACACACCTTCAGTGCAGCAACACACCATCAGCGCAGCAACACACCTTCAGTGCAGCAACACACCATCAGTGCAGCAACACACCTTCAGTGCAGCAACACACCATCAGTGCAGCAACACACCTTCAGTGCAGCAACACACCTTCAGTGCCGAACAAAACACCTTCAGTGCAGCAACACACCTTCAGTGCAGCAACACACCTTCAGTGCAGCAACACACCTTCAGCGCAGCAACACACCATCAGTGCAGCAACACACCATCACGCAGCAACACACCATCAGCGCAGCAACACACCATCAGCGCAGCAACACACCATCAGCGCAGCAACACACCATCAGCGCAGCAACACACACCATCAGCGCAGCAACACACCATCAGCGCAGCAACACACCATCAGCGCAGCAACACACCATCAGCGCAGCAACACACCTTCAGCGCAGCAACACACCATCAGTGCAGCAACACACCTTCAGTGCAGCAACACACCATCAGTGCAGCAACACACCATCAGTGCAGCAACACACCTTCAGTGCAGCAACACACCATCAGTGCAGCAACACACCTTCAGTGCAGCAACACACCTTCAGTGCAGCAACACACCATCAGTGCAGCAACACACCTTCAGTGCAGCAACACGCCATCAGTGCAGCAACACACCTTCAGTGCAGCAACACGCCATCAGTGCAGGAAACACTTCAGATCTCGCATTGGCTTAACCAACTATTCCCTAACAAATTTTCGATTACGTCTTAGTACTCATAGACAGTAATGACACCATGAAATTTAGAATGCTTAAACAGTTGGTATTGACATCAAATTGATTTTACTTACCAGAATTTAGAAAACTTAGGATAATTGATCGTGGCAACAAAATGATTTTATTAGGCAACATTGAATTTAGAAAACTTAAAACAGTTACTAGTGGCAAGAAACTGATATTACTAAGCAACATTGAATTTAGTAAAACTTATGATAATTGATCGTGGCAAGAAACTGATATTACTAGGCAACATTGAATTTAGAAAGCTTAAAACAGTTGATGGTGGCAAGAAACTGATATTACTAGGCAACATTGAATTTAGAAAACTTAAAACAGTTGATGGTGGCAAGAAACTGATATTACTAGGCAACATTGAAAGTTAAGATAACAATATGCTGGAATTGATTCACACATAAGAGACGAAAAGGGACAAAACGCTGTACTTATTTAATTTGCAGTATGACAACATTTATGGTCGTATAATATGAGAGACAGCTATGCAATTGCTGCCTCCACGTTAATGTGTATTATACAAATTAAGTTATCGATTCCATTGTATGGGAAATGTAATAATCGCAGAATGTATAAGTATTTAGATTTAAAAGAAAATATTAGCCTAATGCTTTAGTCATAATGAAAAGTATGCAGTGTAATATTCATGTGTCAGTGGGACGAGATTGGGGGAGCGTTCATAAACATTGTGAAAAGAGAAATTGTTTCCATTTATTTAGGATTGGGGTGAAGAGAAGTACTGGAAAATATGAAATTAATGTTGATATTAATGTCTCTTTGGGAATGGTGTGAGCCCGCTCGCTCACAGACACAAAGAGAGGTGATGTTGCATACTGCAATTGCATTTTTCATATGGTGAGCTAAAACACGGAAAAAGACAAATCGCCAGACCTAAACTACGATATAGAGATATCTGCAAATTATCTCTGAAAGACTTCTCCATCTGTGAAAACGACTGGCAACATCTGGCAAGTGATCGCACATCATGGAGAGCATGTATAAGGAACGGTATAACAACATTTGAGACTGTGCTAAGACAGGACTTAGAAGAGAAGAGACTCATGAAAAGGATGGTAAACCTGTGGATCAGCGAGCCTGACCTGTTCATTATGTGGCCGCGTGTTTTGTCAAACATTGGTAGAATTAGCCACGAGAGAGGCTGTTCGGCAAAAACAATACCTCAAAAAATACGCAATAGCCTCCACTAGACCGTCTGACAAGACGAAAAGGGCCATATATATATATATATATATATATTCTTCATTTTCCAGCTTATGTTAGTGACGTTGCAGTTTGTCTGTCCTAGATAATACCGCAGATCTTTCTGTATGAATCCAATGCAGAAACTGTCAGTAACTAAACTGATCTCATTTATTCTTGAGAGTAAGGGGGGGGGGGGGGGGGCGTAATTGTTTGACAAGAGAATGTGAAATAGGCACATGGAAGCTTTAATTTGGCTTTCTAACCTCAGCGCTACATCGGCCGCCGATTCATGATGTGTAATAAGAATAGCTCATGCCATATCGTTCAAGCCCAGAATGAGTCATGAGAAACAATGTCACAGAAATGCTTCGTTGAACATATGATAACTTACAAGATATGCCTCAATACTATAATGCCTACATGGGCTATCCGCCCCAAATACTAATGGGGGCCATCCTGGCTGTTTACAAGGTCTTGATAACCGATACAGCAAATAAAACTGCTATTCCGTGACTAATTATGTACCATTATTCACATCCTTAGTGATAATTTTCATGTTTAAAAAAGTGGGGAAAAAGGGCGGGGGGTGGCAACAGAAGGCGTTGCTTTCCACTGGTCGCACAAATGTGTTGTTAGTTATACGCCTCAGTGACTTACTACGATCATCAGTTGTTTATGTTATGCTTATCATGAGAAACATGTTTCCGTTGTCTTTCACTTACTTTAAAGTCCTATGTCATTCTAATCTTTGTCTCTACGTGTATGTAAGAGAAGACATAAAGAAACTAGTTATTACTCACAGTGATGCCTTTGGGAATTATGGTGTTTTTGCCTATATGTATTTATTTTTTATGGGCATGTTCTTGGATAATGTTCGCAGCACTACGATATGTGTCATTTATAAACAGAAACATCGTCGGCAAGATCGAGAAGACACTCGGTCGATCATATATATATAGATAAATAGTAGCCCCCGTCGCGCCAAGTGGCGTGTAGGGAATATGGTGTTAGTGACCATAAATTTTACAGACCTTCGGCACATGATTTTTTGGAAGTGTGGTCGGTATTACGCCCGTGCCACTTTACTTTCCCATTAAAAATAATCTGGTATCCATTAAAGGCTGGGTGAACCCGGAAGCCGTCGGTTGGGATCGAACCTACCTCTTGTCCTTTGTAGTCCAGTTCACTAACCGCTGAGCTATCGCGGCTCATATATATATATATGATACATTAGCAAAGTAAATGAAAATAGTTAGAGAATTAGGCTTAGAGAATTTTGTTCCTATAACAACATGAGAGCATATCGTAGAAACGTGTAATAAATAAACATAAAATAGTATTGATCAGCTAAACTTGTAGGGAGACGATACATACAAACTACGTTTCGGCAAAAGCCTTCATCTGGTACACAATACACAGATATCAAAGACAAACACTAAAGACAAGTACTAATCACAAAATTGCGGGAGAGGAATAACGGCCATGTTTGCCTATTGTGTCACAAGATGAAAAGTCAATAGAGCAGGTAGTATCTTGAGGGCCAACAATGGACCAAGCTTAGTGAATTGAAGATGGGTGAAATAAGGGGTCCCATAGGGTAGGAGGAAAAAAGAGGAAACATGGATGGCAGGGGGAAAGAAGAGCAGGAGAGACGATTAAGATAACGCAGTGAGGAATAATGATGGGGTACAGGAGAGAGAGAAGAGGAGGCCAGTGATTAAAAGACAGAGCGAAAATAGTTTCTCTCTCGCATGGAGAGTGGTAAGACGGGCTATGAATCTGTTCTCCAAAGCGAACAGACTGGGTATTGAAGGAGCAAAAGACGTTACCAGTAACCTGGAAGCTTATCTTTCTTACCTAGAAATAGGCATGAGAGAGCCGTTGGCAGAAATGGGTACCAGAGTATTACCCTGGGAAGGTGAGGAATGTCGCCTCGCATCTGAGTTTCGATGCTTGAAGCGACACTATACAGAAATCTCCGAACATTTCTGGATAGGCGGCCGAGCACATATGGGTGGAAACTCGCGTGCTAAGACGCCGGTTCAAGTCTCGTACTTTACTTTAACTTTTATACTAACATATTACCCAGCTGTTAACAAATTGTAATTGTTACAACCGACCGTCTATCAAGACACCAAAGGCCATATATAATAATATATGCATATACTCTGTGCAGGTCCTCTCACCAGTGAAAAAAAAGCCACGTACATAGTCGCAACTTTCATATATTTTAAACAGTTTCAGACGATGGAAAATAATATTAGTGTATCCAGTAAAAAACATGCACAGTAGCAACTTCCATAACATTTATACAGTTACCGAAGATGGAGTATAGTATTAGTGCATTCACATTGGTGTGACGGGCCGTTGGTTGCACGCTTCAATGAAGCGTAAGTGATAGCGCTGTGGAAATATCGTTCTTAATGTTAAGAAGCACGTAACAGTTGGTACAACGGTAAGCTACATTAAAACTCCGTCAACCCTTTAATAATGGGATTCATATTTTATGCACGTGATGTATTTATTGCATAAACGATGGACACCGTCTTGAGCGGGCTATGCTGTTGTTTCATTAAACCAATGAGCTTAGTGCATGACAATTTTTTTTTTTAAGGAAGAAAAAAGTGGTATGGTAACAGCTTTACGTGGTAATTAACAAACAAAAGTCGACGTTTCGGCCAAGTAGACCTTCAGCTGGAACAACAATGTGTGTACATATCCATATATATATATTTGTGTTGTTCCGGCTGAAGGCCTACTTGGCCGAAACGTCGACTTTTGTTTTGTTAATTACCACGTAAAGCTGTTACCATACAGTTTTTTCTTCCTTTTTTAAAAAAAAAATGACATTATCATCAGCTTTACAGCAGCTTCGCATCTCTATGCATCTTAGTGTATCTTGATGCATTTACTCCCGAGCTTAGTGCATGTAATTTCAACGCTGTCCAGGAGCTTATATAAAACTAGTGGCAGCAGTTTTACAAAAATATATGTCATAATGAATGCGTGTATATAAGCGCTTGTATAAGAGGAAAAACACACAAAAATTCACCAGGCATTAGTTACAAGGTTGTATTTTGTGGCATTAGACTCCTCAAACTGTTTGAACGGAGGTGAGGGCGCGCCTCACAGCAGCAGAGCTGAAAGTTGTCAGCGACCCCCCGCTGACGGCTTACGCCAGGATCGGTGAACCAGAGCCATCCAGATCCTGCTCCACCTCTCCGTGGTGCCTCCAGTAACAGACTAACCTGTCTAGTTTGGGCAAGCGAGTAGGGATTGAAAAGGGAAGACATCCTGGTACCTAAAATTGTCGTAATGAAGTCGGATGTTATGGGCCGAAAGGCGCAAATATCATATTTTATACTGCAAACAACAACACACGCGACACAGACACGCCCACTCAACGTCCTTTTAAGGGCGGGTGACGAAGAGGTATACTCCTTTAGTAATGGAGCCAACGCAAGCAAGCAAACTGAACTAATGTCAAAGTTTGGTTTATTCACGTAATATACCTGTGTAGAAGGCTCATCATTATCATCATATTTACCGTACCGGTTAGCGTGGCGATCATGTCTTTTCACAGTTCTCTCTCCGTGTCAGCAGTGCATCATATCAGTTCTGTCCTTCCCTGTTTGCCGTGCCGCAACACCGAGCTATCTAGTATCTTGCTGTAATTTGCCAGTTGTAAAAGTACTCCAACTTTCTTCTTATTATGATGTACCCGAAAAATGTCGATTCTTCCTTTCTGATGGTTTTTTTTATTTTAAGCTCTCTTGTTGTTGGTCTCTTTGAGAAATTTCGCGTTGGGCTTTTTAGCTGTCCAGAACTCTCAACACATAAGAAAGCTGTAAGTAAATAAATTTCGCGTAACATGTAAACGTAAAATATCCTAGTAAAGTAAAGGTTCCCTCCACGACTTTGCTAGGTGGGAAATATTGAGTTTGTGACCATACTGATCAAAGATCTTTGCAAGGATTGAGACTGCTAGAAAGAAAATTTCGAAACAGGGAAAGAGTACCTGAGTCTAGGCCCTAGGCCGACTACGGATCGAAAGGTCGACAGATAGATAGTTTATATAATATTATAGTTATAATAATAATATATAGTTATAATTACTAATATTTTATTTTTGCCATGAAAACATAATTATTGTACATTTTTCTGCGCCAGTGATCATAAAGCTTCTGTCTGTATCGTTTAAAACGTGAAGATAAAACATCAGGGACCTAGTCGGTCGAAGGTGCAAAACGTTTTTTTTTTATCACCTACTCACGGTATAATAACACTGCAAAGAAAAAGCCTTTAAGTTCGGTTGGTGCCTACGTTTCTCTCCACAGCTCATTGTGTTTTACTGCTGTATTTGCAAATATTATTTCTATGAGATTTCATACTTTACACTGTTATACTTGCATTATAGCTTGTGTGTAATTACTTCTATATTTGTAGACGATGAGCTCGTATTTATATCAAGTCGTTGAGTGTATTCCTGACGATGTTTGTGACACTTAGTTATAAATAACGTTTAAACGACTATCAACCGGCATAAAGATGCGATGACATTTTTAAGGGCATGGTTTATTCTGTACGCCCTAAGAGCCATATGAAATAGTGTTACTCACAAGTCTGTGTTAATACATAGAATTCTTTCGCAGATTGGGGTGGGTTTGTGAACTGTTATTTATGAGACAGTGCTGCGTTATGTCCTAGCTAAATATAACCATTCATACATGTTGCAAATAATGAAAGATAATTAAATGCACTTGTCATAATGTTTGGGAGTGACGTTCTGTATCAATCAGTATTATAATAGGAAATATTGGGAAAATTCCATCTTTTCTTTCTTTCCTTTCTTTCTTCTTTTCTTTCTTTCTTCTTTCTATTTTTTAATTCTTTCTTAATATTTTTAATTCTTTCTTAATATTTTTAATTATGTAAAAATCTCTATATTATCATCAGTTTGTTTGCACTCTTATTTGGATATGTATAAACATATTTGTCTAAATAATAATTTTAAAAAAAAACACAACTAAGGAACGTTTAGAAGAAATGTTAGCAGTGTAATAATCAGCTAATTTAGACTCAGTCGATTCAGGGGGAATGAATATCTGGCTTAATAAGTTGAAGAAGAGCTCTGCCCCCCCCCCCCCCCCCCCTCCACATCCTAATGTTGTGGCCTAATACGGTGAAGTTAAGTACTTCCATGCCATTTAACATCATTGTAACGGGTTTCACATCGGCCTTCAATTGATAAATCTTTACTGATGGTGATTATTATTAACTTGAGCTTCATCTGATCGACTGAATGCCGTTCTGCCTTGTCTAACTTGTGATCTTGATAATGATGATTTTTAAATGGATGAAGCTGTAATAACTTCTACTTTACTGACTTGCCGTATCTCGTGGGTACTTCGCTTTGTGATTACTGGATGATTGCATCTAGGCCAACTAGCCCTCTGGGTACCGCTTTCATCACGTCTACAGACACCTCAATCAGCAAGCAAGTCTCATTGTAACAATAACTGCAATTACGTTTATTTACATACATCTGCTGAATCAATCCCTCACAACAAACATTATCTCTGGCCGGCGTGGACACCGCGCCAGTTGTCACAGTAATAAACTCTTGTCTATTCACAAACATCTATCAGTTCCTCTTCTCGTATATCACAAGTGCGTACCAATAGTCTGGTTGCTATCATTCGTCCACATAACTAGATAGCTCATGAAACACTAAATAATACATCTCCTGGAGGAATTTACAAAGTCTTCGCTATGTTCTTTACTTACAGTCTAACTACGCGGAGCATTTCGTCTGTTAGCCCGTCTCCTGGTCTAACTACATGTCTACTCTATAATCATCATCGAGTACCTTCTCCGCAACGAAGGTTGGCTACCATGGATCGTCATTCTACTCTGTTTCTTGCTTTGATGGTGCAGGCTGTCATAGATTGACTTGTCCATCTTTTGATGTTACTCGTCCATGTTAGTCTTGGTCTGCCTCTGCCTCTTTTACCTTGTATTTTTCCTTCCAATATTACTTTTAGTAGGCTGTTGTGTCTTTTTACATGCCCCAAAAATTTCATTTTTCTTGTCTTAATTGTATTTAGTAGTTTCTCTTTTTATTTTCAGTTATTTTAAACTTCATCGTTTGTTATCTTTTATTTCCATCCAATTCTACCTATTCTTCTGTAAATCCACATTTCAAAGGCTTCATTTTCTGTTCTGTTTTCTTGTCTAATGTCCATGTTTCTGCACCATACAGGAATATTGAGAAGATGTAACATTTTGCCATTCTTAGTTTCAACCCTGCTGATATTTGTTTTGTTGTTAGTATATTTTTCATGCATTAAAATTACTTTTTGCCAAACCTATTCTTTTGTTTATTTCAATTTTGCATTTTCTATTATTGGTTATAGTATGTCCCAGGTAGTTAGTTGTAGCTCTGGACTGTCTCCAGATATATTCCCTCTACTGTGATATTTAATTGTAGGTCTTGAGAATTTTCTTTGTTCATGATCATAGTTTTAGTCTTTTTGATATTCATATCTAGTCCATATTTTTTGCTTGTTATGTTTATCGCATTAAGCAATTGTTGTAGGTCTTTAGGATTTTCTGCTAGTAGAACAGTATCATCAGCATCTTAGGTATTGATGATCTTTCCATTAACTACTCTATAAAGCTCCGTCAAAAGAATTCTTTCTCTCCCTACTTTCTCTGTCTGTGCAGACCTTTAAATACTGGCTATCTCAACCAATCAGATCTTGATTTTGGCTCTATTCTCCCCTTCTCGCTTAACTTTAACCACTCTCCGTGAATCTAGAACATTCTATAATATTCACGAGATTTACCTTTTTCTACTTGCTACTATAACCTTAGTTCACTTGTCACGTACCACTTATTTAACTACGCCGTTAACTCTAATCTCTTTGTTCTCTCTTCACGCTTGACTGCTCTCCGCGTTTCGACTCATCCTTAATATTCTATTTGCATGCGCGGCCCTGAACTTGTGTACTGTCTGGTGAGTCTTACTCTCCCTTACTCTTACCAACCCTTATTATTTCTAATTTCTCATTACACAATTACACATTCTCATTACATTATTACAATGAGACACTGTACGCTTTTTTTACTAGCAGTAACCTTCTTCAGTTATAGTTGCTTATGAATTTGCAGCGCCCCTGTGAAATGTTATTTTTCCTTTCTTTGCCGTGTATTTTTTTTTTCAGTGAATTTGTCTGTTTCTTGTTTCAGTTGGAGCTCTAGAGTGTATTTGCAAAGATTGCGGTCTGCAGCTATCTCTTCCCATGCTGCAAGGTTTATGTTTAGAGTCTTCATGTCCCGTTTACATACGTCTATAAATCGGAGGGGCGCAGGAGAGGAAAGGGGAGGCGGAGCCGGGCGCCACGGATATACAGCCTGTTCGATCTGCGGATGGATCTGTCTGTCCAATATTGCAGAATCAGCCACGAGAGAAGCTGTTCAGCGGATGGATCTGTCTGTCCAATATTGGAAGAATCAGCTACGAGAGAAGCTGTTCAGCGGATGGATCTGTCTGTCCAATATTGGAAGAATCAGCCACAAGAGAGCTGTTCAGTGGATGGATCTGTCTGTCCAATATTGGAAGAATCAGCTACAAGAGAAGCTGTTCAGCGGATGGATCTGTCTGTCCAATATTGGAAGAATCAGCCACGAGAGAAGCTGTTCAGCGGATGGATCTGTCTGTCCATATTGGCAGAATCAGCCACGAGAGAAGCTGTTCAGCAAAGGCAGCATCCAGCATAAGACACTAATATTTTCACCAAACTACTGACTTATCATGATTGCTTGCTACCAATCATCTGTCACGATGCCAACGATCATATATAAATCGGAGTTTTTGGCGCCCCCGCGAGAGGAATAAAGAATATAATTTGTTTGTTTAAAATAAAAAGTATAGATTTTAACAGTGCATCTTGTGAATGTCTTTTTTCTTCAGAGCCCAGAACGGTCTTTAAGAAATGAGTCTGGAAACTCCAAGCGAGTCAAAACCGAGTCTGGATCTGATACATCTTCAGAGGTCATGACTCCATCACCCACACAACCAGTAGCATGGGATGCTGTAACCATGCGCCAGCTGTCAGCCTTCCATCCCTGGTCTCCATCACTTCTCACAGCTCTAAAAGAGGGCAAACTTATGCCACCTCCAGCTATCATGAGAGATGGGTGAGCATCTTTGTAATTATTATGGCTCTCTGCTACTTTAAACTGATGTGTTTGCTTGCTTGTTATATAAAACCAATGATTTCCTCAATGTACTGTATTCAGTACAGTTATGAAGTATGACATATAGAAATGACATCCTGCAAGAAGAGTCCAAATGCGTGCACTACCAGCAAGTTACTGCTGGAACCATCACCACATGCTTCATCATAAGCTGAAAGTGGACTGTGTACCTCTATTTGTTTGTCCGGCCTGCTATTATATCAGCGCAAAATCAACAAACAATGGATGAAGTAAATCATCATTAAAATAAAAAAGTAGACGATCAGACACAATTAACATTTTAACAAATGTGCATTGCTTTAAATCATTATTGATTATCAGTTTCACAGTAGTTGTAATTATTCTTTTCTATCCAATTACAGTAGACTATTTGCTCATTTCTTATTGAACTTTTGATTTTATTGGTTACTGCCTTATTCAACAATCATTTTTGTGCTTTCATGTATTCTCTTAATATTGTCCTATTATTCTGATTTTGACAATCCCAGCTCAATTACGCCCTGATAGAAAGAATTAATATCCTCGATGATGCATTGGCCACCTTAATGTGTGACATTGTGTGCCGGAAAGAACAATAATGGATGGTGTGGTTCCAGGACGATGAATGGTGATGAGCAGACCAAGAAGAAGGCGTTTTCAAAACATGAAAAATATCTGGTTTGTCACAAGAAAGAAGTTGGAGATCTGGCTACACACAGAGATTCTTTCAGATGGGCTGTGGTGAATGCAACGTTCTGTAAAGGAATGTGACCTGATGACGATGCTGCTGCATATATACTATGATCTTAGTTTGTGCAGGACTCTAGATACTGTTCATGTGTTAGAAATAATGTACGAAGTTGTTCTTACTATTGGCTACATTTTAAAATAGCATTAGTAAGACAACACTTGAATGGAATTCACATTGAAAAAAGAACACAGGTAAGTCCAAGAGGTAACATAGATTGTGAAATCATGAAAACTGTTGAAATATTGGTTATGACTGTCAGGAAGTGACAACGATAGAAGAATGGAGAGACTTAGTTTATAGCCTCTTCACTCAATTAAACATTGTATGCTGATTAAATACTCAAAAAACAAAACAAAAATCACAAGGGAAACCTATAGCTCGTTCAGAGTTTCATGCTCACTAGTTGATCAATTATCTCGGAAACTGATTAATTTCTGTAATTCTTTTTCATGAAATCTTATTATTTTTACCGACTTTAAGATTTATAACATTTAAGTAGAAAGGTAGTCTGAATTTTGCACAAATCGTTTTTTTTTTTTTGTTATACAATTTTAGGAAAATATCAAACCATGTGCTCTAGACATTAGATTTTACTCTAAATTATGTTAATTTTCTAACAAACTTCACAGTGGATTGCGTCTTACCAGTTACGGTTCAGTGAGCGCGAGATGGTGCTAAGATTGTGTGGAGAGCACGTGAAATTTGCTATTTTAAACGATGATTTGATTACAACAAATGTGTGTATTGTAAAATCCTACAAATTAGGACAACCAAGAAAATAATATTTTTATATACCTCAAATAAGCAAAAATATTTCCTAAATGCATGACAGAAGGGCAAAAATCAGACTGAAGGTCGGTGAAAAAATAAGATTTCATGAAAAATAATTACATAAATTCATCAGAAAGTATCCGAGACAATTAATAAACTCTGTGGGCACGAATTTCTGAAGGAATTATAGTAATGTAACTAAGTATAAAGTGACCCACCTCAAACAAGTGTAAGTTTCAAACATCTAAGCCTAAGTATAGTTGTGAATACATGACTGACTCAAGCGTTTGTTCTGATGGTTGTCAATAATAATTACAGTGTTTGCTTCTGTTCTGTTTGTTGCTGAAAGACCAGGTGCGTTTTCTCTGTATGTCTTTTAAAAAAAAAATAATTTTTGCTTCTTCATTCAATATATGTGTTCACTCAGGCTTACCATTCAATCAAACACCAATTTCCTAATTTAATGCATTACTTTGAGCCAAAATGAATACATAAGGATGATTTAGTATGGGTTGATAAGTATTTGCAATCCTAGTTGGTGATACTTTATACAGTACGGATTAGAACGTTTTCATAACCTTGACTTTTGGAATATGCTCCATATATGTTCACTGTCATGATGGCGACCATTCATCAGTATTTAAATTTACTTTATTTTGATTTCCTTTCCTCAAGGTTCAGGGAATAATGTCGTGTTTATGTTAGTGCTTGGCAATAGCTCAGTGGTTAGTGAACTGGACTACAAAGGATATGAGGTCGGGTTTAATCCTGACCGACGGCTTTCAGGTTCACCCAGCCTTAAAATGGGTACTGGATTTTTTAAATGGGAAAGTAAAGTAGCACGGGCATAATACTGACCCTGTTACCTAAAAAAAATCATGTGCCGAAGGTCTGTAAAATTATGGTCACTAACACCATATTCCTTATGCGTCAGTATTGTGTTGTGTTCCTTCCTTGTAAAGCTGTCACCATACCTTGGAGTGTTTATCACACCCCACTACTGGCTCCTTATATGTCACTTGGCGTGACGGGACTCTTTACTTGTTACTTTGTTAGTGCTTGGTGGTTTGTCTCATGCTTGGTGCTAATCGTTGCGCTTGATGTATCTCGATCCAACTTCTCTAGGTCTGAAATTCTACGTTTACCCATTGATTCTAAGTGTTAATGATATCGCAGTAAGGGTGGTGGAGTTACATATTAATGATTGTCTGTTTAATGATTCAGATATTTATATTTCATTTAATAGGTTAGCGGGGATACTGCCATCATACCTGCACACTGGTCCACCTGTATTGTTGAACCCTGAGAGGGTGGTACCTTACTCCGAGTCAGAGAGGTAAGCATTTCTTTTGTACTATTCAGCTTCATTAACTTGGCTCTCTTGAGGATTGTTTTATCATTGATATGTACCATGTCTGCTGGCTTAGGTCTCTTCGTAATTTTCTACAGTTACCACATCTGTTGTTGTCTATCTATCAAACTATTCTCTTAGACTGTTTATCGTTTCTCTGTCATGATTTATTCCAGCTGTTTCTTAATCAATGTGTGGTAAACAAATATATGTACACAAAGCACACATTAAAGATGGAAATAAAATCAGTTATTTACAAATGGGGACTTATAATGTGTTTACAGAATTACATTTCTCCATTTACAATTATTGATTTGTAGTTAAAACCCCCAAAAAGCAATGTCTAATAAATAGTCTGAAGATTTCATGCTAGAAGCGGGCCTGGTTCCAAATAGACACACAAATACTTTTTATCCTTGAGGACAGGCCGTCAGTTATATTGGGTGACTATAGTAATGTGACTTATTATTCTGTCAACACTGCCTGTTTACCCCTTACTTTAGAACCCTTGGAGCACCAAGACGCTTGAGTTATTCACAATCTTTTTACATCCTTCCCATGTGTGCGCAAGTTTGTGCCCTCCAACCCCAGCCTCGGAACGGTATTCCGTCCAGACTGTGATACAGATGAACTAATGACTGCCCCCCCTCTTCACATTCCACTGTTCCATTTCAGATGGTTTTCGTCACGCTGTTAGATCCCAAAACATGGCTGTGCTAAAATAATGACTTCTCTTTACCACTTCAGAAATCTGTCTCTGTCTAGACTGGGCCTTCTCAGAACAGTGTTAGCTCAGTTTTAATCTCCTTAGTTCTCTCTCGGCGCCAACCTCGGCCTTGTGGCTCACAGGATCACAGGAGCGACCTTATTCAATAAAGTTTCCACTAACATTTTTCTATGGCAGTTGTCCAATATAATCCAGAGGCCTGTGGTTAAATGGATCGTGCCTCGCCACGAAGTAGCCCCCCTCTAAGACAACAGCTGACGCTTTTATTTATTGTCCTTAGTGCATGCCTTCTGGTCAAGTATTCGTCATCTTCTTGAACGCTCACGTTGAAACTGCAATCTAAATTTGAAACTAAGTGTGGCACGTGTAATAAAACTAATTCTTTAAAGTGAATGATCTTTGGACGACCAGGCGACCGCCATTTTTGCAATGATCTGTAAATAGTTTTCTGCCATTGTCATCTGGAATTTGTTTGGGTTCACCCAGTTTTCTCTTTCTCTCCCCCCCCCCCCCCCCTAAACGTAAGCCAATATGCAAGAACTGTTTATGTCGGCGGGTACTCGGCTTCGTTACTGCGTATTATTACGAGAACCGTTCAATAAGAAGCGCTGCCCATTTTGTTTCTTTAGTTTTGTTTGGGGAAGGAATTATGTTATGTGGCCGCAGGTTGAAACTGTTGCGCACAACCTCATGTAGTTTCATCATCTTTCCCTAGATAATAGCTCACAATGGCCTATGTTACAAAGAAAAGTCATTTTGTTATTGTTGTTGGTTTTTTTTTCTTTTTTTTTAAATGGGGGAAAGGGGGGGGGGGGGTTGATGAGAGCGTCACAAACATTCAGAGGCGCTTTAAAAAATGTGTATAGAGAGCTGTGGATAAAGAGCTGTGGATAAAAGAGCTGTCTGTCGCTGGGTAAAGTCTTGTTTTCATTAACAGAAGAAGATGGAAGCAATCTGTCTGATCAACCACCCTGTGGGCGGCTACACACCGCAGTGACACCTGCATAGGTGCGACGTGTTGATACCCTTAGTTCGATAGAACAACCAACGGCTCAATTGACATCTCAGCGGGTGGTAATGTTTTCACAATTTTAATAAAAACAAACCCGAAATAAAATATAAAGAACAACGTGTTTGCATTACTTATTGACGGTCCTCTTGTTATTATCTTACATTGTGTTATCTTATTCTCTTAAAGTACATGGTTTACATACACGAATTGAACAACTTTGCGTGCTTATTATAAAGAATTTATATGTGCTAGAAAAACTTGTGAGGCATCAGTAGAGTAGGCAACTCTTCAAGTTTTCGACACTACTTTATTGCGCATACGCATTCATGCATATGTTAGATCCATATGTGACAAGAACATGATTATCTCTGGACATGTCACTTGGTTCCCCCATCTTTAATATTTGTGAATTCTTGTGGTGTAAGAAACGAAGCACCTTTCTATTGACGCCTCATCTATTTTTTTCATAATAGTTTTGTTGTAATAAGTAACGCAAACGCACGTTACTCCAATGGCCCTATATAGTCTATCATATCACTATCTATCCCTATATAGCATCAGTGTTTTCCGTATATGTCTTGGTTCTATAATATATAATTAATTATAATCAGGTTCTATATTATAAAAGGGAACTGAATGATTTGTTCAAATGTCTAATTTCAAAGTTGTCTTTAGGGGACTGGGTGATCTAGAGGTAGGACGTTGGTCTCTGGTCCCTGTTGGTCCAGGGTTCAGTTCACAGGTGGAAAGATTGTTGTAAAGATCGAATCCGTGGTTTATTCATGGCTTTACCCTCCCTGGTCTACGGGTAGTAAGATCCGATGTCTAATCCTCTCAGAAAAATGTCGAATAACAGTGAGTTCCCGTGAGCATTCTGCGCACGTTAGAGAACCCTTGGCAGTTGGAAAACGAAAAGAGTAGGCCAAAAATAGCCGCAGCCGGGGCAAAATTAATAGGAAAAAATCTCGAAGGTAAAACTATGAGATGACCTCTGAAGTCAGAGCACATCTGCCTGTATGGCGGGAATGGACATCTGAGCACACGGCTGCCTGTGTGAAAAATAGTAAAAACTGATAGTCGCTCCAAATTCAGTCCATTTAGAATTTCCTGGAGATATAAAGCTGGTGAACGTTCGGCTCGTACAATTTTTTACAAAATAATAAGTGAACTGTTTATTTTTGCTGGGGTGGTCTAGCTAAATCATAATATTCAGCATCGGTCCTTTTAGCACATCAGGACACCAATGGATGTCCTAAACCAATTCCTGAAGCCTGCCCGCCCATACTAAAGCATTTCACTCACACACCAGTTTATTATAAACTACAAAAAATAAAACAGAAGTGTTACAGCATTGATAATAAAAATAAATAGAACACAACAGAATGTTTCGATCTAAGTCTTCATCAACACATTGAAACAAAATATTTTTATGTCAAATTTGATGTTTTTGTTGTTGTTATTTTTTAATTATGATTTTGGCTGGTGTCAGAAATCAACATTTTAGGCTGTTGTGACATGCTCACTCTTTGTCTCCACACATTTGCTTCTACTTGTATCTATGGACAAGTCTTTGTCTCCACACATTTGCTTCTACTTGTATCTATGGACAAGTCTTTGTCTCCACACATTTGCTTCTACTTGTATCTATGGACAAGTCTTTGTCTCCACACATTGCTTCTACTTTTACCTATAGTCAAGTCTTGATTCCCAATATTTACATATACTTTTACTTATAGTATGGTGTTTAAGAGTATACATATTCGTAGTGATTAGTCTAGTTGTTTAATTGAGGCCTGATTCTTCAGTTGAACTAAATTTATGCTCTGGACTCTTGAGTGACTAGGTATGAATACAGGGGAAGAGCACTAGGCCTACTCACCGGCATATGGTATAGACTAATTTGACAAAGCTTAATACGGCATTCCTTGAGCATTAGATCATGTATGGCAACAGGTATCTTTGCTTCTGGATATATACGGGGATGTATTTATCACCTCACGTTCTCATTAATTCCGTTAGTTGACTACGTTTATTGTCAGCCTATCATAGACCAGATAAAATAGTAAGTAAAATCATATGTCGACGTGAAGACAATTCTGACTGACAACTTTTGGTGTTTGTAAGCCAGTTGGTCTACAAAAGGAACAGACAAGTTGTTAATGATTTTAATAATGCAGATACGGCACAGAGGCACATAACAGGCATGTAACAGACAAGCCACACTGATTATTTGTATTTATGACTCTCACACGACGACTACTACTCTTGATCGTCTGTCCTTGAAAAGGACGTTAAGTAGGCGTTTGTGTGTTGTGTTGCAGTTTACAGCAGGCTGTGTTATTTGCGCCTTTCGACCAAATACATCCGACTTCACTGCATTGTTGAGTATTGGATAGTCTTCCCTCTTCGATCCCTTGCTCACTTGGCCAGACTGCTTAGTCTGTTTTCGCGGACATCGAATTGAGGCTAGGTAGAGTTTTAATCAGCTGTAGTGCCCTTTGATCCTGACGTTATCTGTGAGGAGTAGACCACCTGCCCTGTGCTGTTGAGCGTCTCCCAGCTATACTGACGTCTCGTGTCTAGTTTTTGTTGCCGTCTTCCCAATGATTTCTCCTATTTTTTTCTCTTGCTACAATGGTTTCTTGTTCTTGTAGCTTGATCAAAGAAGAGATACCTTTTTTTTTCTTTCTTTGTCCCCTGGCTCAGTGTGAGAGTTCATCGAACTGACCATGATTGTCTCAGCATATTTCTGTATTTGCAATGACTTTATTTGTTCATTAATTGTACGGTTATAGTGAATACTAATTTAAAAAAAAATCGTTGTATTGTTCATGATGGATTAACAGGAGAGAGCGGTTGTAGACAGGGTGTTTACAGTAGAAGAAAAGCATCCCCGGTGAATCTTGTTGCGTGTCAACTTGTACCTCATCCTACCCCTCGAAGCGTGTGGAAATCTCCCTAACGAAAGTTGAATGAACTGAATTATGTCGGCCCTGTCAGCCGTGAACCTTCGCCTCTATCGCGTGCTTACCCAGTTTTGTTTACATTTCTCCATGTACATTATAGCGCCATGGGAGAACGCAGTCCGCTATCACTGCAGCTAGTTCTTTTTTTGTTCTTTTGTGTGTTTTTGTGTTTAGCTGGCAGGGATCTGTGATGCACCGCGTTAGTTCCACCTGACGTGGAATGTACCTCTGTAATCCTGCCTGCGTGTATGTGCGTATTTTCTCGTGTTTCCTTCCTACAAAATTCCTGCCTATGTTCTCTTTCATGCGCGGGATATTGAACATTTTGAGGGGAGAAGCAAAATGCCAGTGGTCTCATAGATAACGTCTAATACTGCCCTCATTATGTACCATGCTTTCTGCCTTTTGGAGCACCACTCTGTGGCTGAGTGCTCACTTCCTGATCAGAAGGGTTTGGTTCAATCCCCAGAAGTTGCCGATTTTTTTTTCGGACCGACAAGGCTGTGGAGTTCACCCAGCCTCTAAAAATAGGTACCAGAGAATTTATCTAGGCGGCCTGACGTGAAATCCGACCACTTCACACAAAAAAATGTGCCGTGGTGATAGAAAAATATGGTCGCTAGCACCACACAATACATTATAGCTATTACCTTCTCTTTACATAAACTAATTATTGTTTCCTCATATTGTTGACAAGACGTTATTTTCTAAATGCCTGTCTACCCCGAAGACGGAGTTATCTGCCTGTGCGCAGAGGGACACCTGTGCACACAGCTCACAGGGAAAAACGGATTAACACGCAAAATTAATTTCCTAGTCTCTAGGGACTTCGTCAGAGGTAAACGCTGGCGAACACAAAAAATAAATAAATAAATACCTGTTTTAGAACGTTCATATCACTCTCTTTAGCTATCTTTAGCGTTCTCATGTTTGATATACCTGTTTTAGAACGTTCATATTCTGTAGCTGTCTGTGATATTCTTAACACTCTTTTTTCTTTATACTTCATTTTCTCCATCCTCATCCTCTTTCATTCATAAAGTTCTGTATCAGCAACAAATGTTATATTATTCTGTAAAACCGTCTTCAACAATTTTCTGTGTCGATTATCTAATTTTTTAGAATTCACTAACATGTGCTATGACTGTCCCCCCCCCCCCCCCCCCCCCCCCCCCCCAAAAACCACTGGACGTCTTTATTTTCACTGACAAAACTGGCATTATTTTTTTTTTCACTTTGGACAATTCTGCTTATGCAGGAGCTATTCTCAACTTTTCATGAAATTCTCTAATGGAAAGTTGTTCTAACATAAACACCAGTAATGGATTATGTTATGTATACCAGAATGGTTGTCAGTGGGTACTGTAATAACAGTGGTAATCCGCCACAACATGTGCTATTATGTTTTTGTAAGCACGTGAGTAGTCAGACTCTCAGTTTTACCAATTTGATCGACTCAACCCTTTCCCTGAGGGAACAAACTTTGTTCCTTTCTTTCCCTCCCCCTCAGTACTCACCGAATGTAAGCGCCGTGAAATGCCAGCCCATTTGCTTTTGTTCATGCTTTGATATTGAATAAGTCATTGTTCATTTTATATCCGTAGTCTATAGAAAAGTTTCCGTCACGCCTTGCAGCCTGTTGGTACAATGGTGTTAGTACCCTTATGTTTTAATGCCAGGCGTTCAAAAACACCTAGACTGAAGGCTGTCACCGGCACTCATAATATAAACCATAACTGATCAAGATGCTACTCCAGCTCTCCGCTATTTGCCATGAAACTAACAACTCTGACCACATTTGTAAGGACTGAGAGAGAAGGCAACCCGGTGCAAAAAAAATAACATTGGAGTCGGATGTGTTGGGTCGAAAAACGAGGAAACTGAAACTAGCTTCAACTATACACGTTTTTTTTTTTTGCTCTCATCCTTATTAAGGGAAGACGATGGTGTGAAACATCGACACATTTATGAGTGTTGTTAGTATGAGCCCAGAGTGATTTACCCTTACAGAGAAAGCCTATTTTAGTTACTTAAAAAAGCTGGGATGTAACTTGAAGTCGTGCCTGTCTGAAAAGACAATAGAAATAGAAACGTGTACGGAGCAATTTAACAGTAGATGGGTAGAGGAACACATTTCTGCCACGTACCTATTTAGTGTTGTCTCAATGTGCCAGATAAATCAGGACGCTTAGCCGGGTTTAAGCTGCGAGTCATAGTTTGAAGACCATTGCTCTGTGGAATTCATTGTAGCATGGCAGCGAGTAAAACCTGCAAGTTTGCCGAAGCCCGTATGTTATCTGTAGACCTAATGCCGCCCATGTTATTATGGCTGTCAAACAGACGTCGGCGCCAGACTCTTCGCTCTAAATATATTATCTGCTTTTCATCCTGTGCCGCCTTCTCAGCTCTGAATGTGGAGCTGCTCGCTAGTTGGTGCTGATGAATCTCTCAATACCTCGCCAATTAAAATCTCCGAAGTGGGCACCGAGTTATGCCCTTTATGCTTGTTAGGACCAAAGTTGTGTAGGCCAAGAATTGTTCAACAAGCACGTAATCGTTGATAGAATCATGGCGTTGATGAAATTAGCGAAGAGAAATATTGGTGAACTTCATTTACAGAAGTTTAACATTTGCAGAAGTTTATTAACATTTACAGAAGTTTATTAACATTTACATAAGTTTATTAACATTTACATAAGTTCATTAACATTTACAGAAGTTTATTAACATTTACATAAGTGTATTAACATTTACAGAAGTTTATTAACATTTGCAGAGGTTTATTAACATTTACAGAAGTTTATTAACATTTGCAGAAGTTTATTAACATTTGCAGAAGTTTATTAACATTTACAGAAGTTTATTAACATTTACAGAAGTTTATTAACATTTGCAGAAGTTTATTAACATTTACAGAATTTAAGCAAAAATGTACTGCCTTCTTAGTAGAATTCTAGGACAAATTTCACACAAGCCCTGAAGCCTCAACTTGACCATAGGCCGAAGGTAACGACCCTCGGGTAGAAGATGCTTGAAATGAATCATCCACTGGATTTAGCCTCAAATTAACGAAGTAGCCTAATATTGACACTAAGAGGGAGGTAGCCTTAACTTGATTGGAAATAGCCTCAAATTAATCCTCGTTTTCCTTTAGACATTGGGGTTATCATGACAAAAGTAAGTGATATAAGTTTCGTTAGGCTCTGCAGATGAAAATGTAGATTTCAGGACCTGTCAATCTCTTTCATCATTGATACGCGAATAGGAATGGAAGTAAGAATGCACACCCCGTACTCACAAAATGCTACTGATGTTGGACGTGTTGTACCAAAAAGGCTCTGATTACATAGTTCCCCTTGAGACAGGCAGCTATTGAGAGCAAACAATAACCCCATTAAAACATAGTCTTGTCAATGGCTTAATATAGAGAAGTACAACGATTACGTGCACAAATGATGACAATGGTCGGTGTTGTTAGCCATATTTACTTCAATATATATATATATAAAGGCTGTAACAATAACAATCTGGACTGAATTTGTAAACAATATTTTAGAGTAAATGTGCGGACTTACAGGCTAATTGGGTTGGTAGTATCTATCCCATTCAAAGTAGTCCCCTTGTAAATATGGACTTATTAATTCCAGAGTCACGGTCATTGACGAAAGTACCTCAGTAGGCACCTTTTTGTAATTAACCTCATTTGTCATCACCATATCTTGAATTTGTTCTTGTTCATATCTGCGACCTTTCATTGTTTTATTAAGTTGCGGAAGTAAGAAGGTATCACTCGGGAGAAAAGTCAGAAGAGTATGGAAGATGTGACAGCAATTAAATGTTTTGCGGCCCTCTCCCAAAAAAAGACAACAACACTATAATAATGAACAAATTCGTCTTTGATAACAGACCTCTAACGAGGGGTTTTGTTATGGCGCAGAATCAAGATTGTTGGTGCAGCACTTCTCAAGGCGATGTCTGCCTAGACCGTCATGGCGACGTTGCTGGCTTTTATGGCATATAGTGGTTAACATTCCAACATGGTCTTCTACTTATTTGACAGTCAGACTACGTACGGTCTGTGAGAAATTACTGGCCAAGGTCTCGTTGACGTGGGATCTGGATAACGTGCCTTGACGAGGGTCACTCGGCCTCCACGTTTGATATGCGATACCTACAATACTTTCCGCAAGCCGATTATAGTAGCATCTCTCAAGCTTTAGAGTCAGTTTACTGCGGCAAACATTAATGATCGAGAAATTATCTCTCCCCCCCCCACCCAAAATGGTATGGTTAAAGTTGTAGGTAATTAATGGACGACACAAATTTGAACAACAGTTCGGCTCAATAGACCTTCAGCAGGAGCAAACAAACAAACAACACACACACACAGATCCTGACATTAATGCACACACTTAACCGAGCCAGAACGTTTTCTTTAATATTCTCACGACGCTGCAGGTGTGCGTTCACTTATCAGTTTTCACATGCGTATGCGGGGAGACATTTTCTTCCGGTTTGGCACGTACAGAGTTGTCAGCACTATCTTAATGCCACTTCTCGAAACTCATTATAGTTTCCATGAAAAAAATAAATAAATCAGTCCCGTAGTTTTATAGACAGCCCACATTAGTATTATAATAAATGTTAATGCACTGCTTGCGGTTTTGAGTGATCACAAGAGTATATGTAGTAATGATGTGCAGCAGCAGCAGCTGTTACATCAGCAACAGTGTCTAGTATGCATTAGGGGCGTCCACTGGCAAAGGATTTAATAATATCAGTGCCTGAGGAGGCGGTAATGTCATTATACTATTGGTGGTGGTTTGTGGGTAGCACATTGTTGGTAGCAATTTGAATAGGAGCACTATAAAATAATGCTATTAGATGTAGTAATATTAGTAGTAAAAAATAAAAGGGTGGTTACAATAATGGCAGTGGTAAAGGTATGGTAGCAGCATTAGTAATAATAATAACAACACTAAAAGCGTGGTAGTTGTAATAATAATGACAACACTAAAGAATGGTGGTAGTAATTATAACAGCAGAAAACAAAAAAATTGTAGTAGTGAAGGAAGAGAAGGAGGAAATCATTCCCATGACGTATGCGGAATGTGTTATTCGAGCCGATATATTTGTAATCATCTTCACATTTTGGATAAAATCGTGAGAACTACACCAATGCCATGAGAAAATTATATGGCCGGGCGAACCCAGAAGCCGTTAATCAAGATTGAACTCGACCTCAGTAGAACAATTGCCTAACTACTGTTCCCTAGTATTAGTAATAGTAGCAGTAACAATAGTTGGTAAAAACAGTAGTAGTAGTATTAGTTGTGTGACAGTAAAAAGGGCTGAAGTGATAGCAGTAGTATTTTTAGTAGTAGTGACAGGCAATTAGTAGTAGTAGTAGTAGTAGTAATACCATTATTGACACTAATTACAATTTTATTGGTAAAATTAGCTTTGTTATAACAGTGGCAATATTCTTAATAATCGACAAGTGCAATTACACTTCTGTTATCAACCACGACTTCGAATACGACTAGACACGTCTTAATAATCCCTTATTCCTGAATTGTACGAAAATAGCTGATATAAACCCATATTTAGCGCGTCACAGTGAGTAGTTTACGTGTCACGGCGACGTGGCGCCCGCATTTATTCTGCCTTGGCTTACTGAATATAAAGGACGAATAAATCAGATGCATAAATTAAAACGTGATCGGACAAATGATGCTGTTTCGAAAGGGCCCTACTGCAGCCTGTATCCATACACTCTCGATTCAGCGAGGGCTTGGTTTACACAAAAAGACGCCAGTATAATGCACTCAAGCCTGTCTGCATATTTTACCGACAAGCCTTCCACATCATTGCAATTCCACTATAGGATAAACAGACGGAATCGTTTGTCTAAATTCTGCTTGGATGCCATAAACGGAACAGTCGGTTGTATAAGTGTCTCCTGATGGAGTCAGAGGATACACATCTTATTTGACCACTGTATATGTTATACGTCCCGCCAGTGATGGGCGTAGACAGGGGGCACACAGTCTGTGAAATAACAATTACTTCATCATCATCATCAAGTACCGGGCCTACTGACGTAGGTGATCAAATCTCTCCACAACTTTCGATCTCGACATTTCTTTATTTCTGTTGTTGACCTTCTGTTGTTCATTCTCTTACGCTGTCTGGTATTTTCTCTCATTGCGTCCCTCCCCTCTATCTCTTCGTCCCTCAGTTTTTTTTTTTTCCAGTTGTTACAATATATTCCAGCTGTTCCCCTCTCATTACATGGCCAAAAAATAATGATTGTTTCTTCCTAATATTGGAAATTAGCTCTCTTTTTGCTTTGACCTCTTTCACAACATTTTCATTACAATTACTTACTGCACACATTAAGGGTGAGGCTTAAATAAATAGCAGCAGTAGTAGCCTCCGTCAGTTACAGCTGACTATGGATTTTCCAGCGCCCCTAGAAATGTTATTGTTTTCTTATCTCTCGCTGTATTCTCTTTTTCTATGAATCTGTCTGCTTCTTGTTTGAGTTGGAGCTCTAAAGTGTGTTTCCAAAGATTGCGGTCTGCGGCTGTTTCTTCCCAGGATGCAGGGTTTTATGTTCAGAGTCGTCATGTCACGTTTACGCACGTCCACAAATCGAAGTTTGGGAGCCCCCTAGTTCTTTTGCCATCTGCTAGTTATCCATAGAGCATATCTTTTGGTATGCGGCCATCTTTCATACAGTGTACGTGACCAAGCCAGTGTAATCTACGTTGTTTGAGCAGCGTGTAGACGTTCGGGAGGCCTGTGCGAGTCATGACCTCCACGTTTGTCACTTTACCCTTCCAAGTGATAGCAAGAATACGGCACATACATCGCATATGGAATGCATTTAGCCTCTTTCTTGCTTTGCATAAGTTGTCAAAGATTCAGTGCCATACAGAAGGATACTAATGATAAAGGCATTGTAGACTGCGGCCTTTGTTTTAATTGTCAGTTTGCTGTTTTTGCCAAACACGGCTTGAAAAACGGGCGAGTCTGATAGGCCAGCATGCATGGTGCAGACGTTCCAGCTACCCAATCGTAGGCTAAGTTTCTTGGTTGCTGATTTCATTTGTTTGGCAGGTATGGGTGGTAACAGTTTGCCTCCTACGTCAAATGGGCACAATGACTTATAACCGGTAACTGCTGCTTCCCGTGTTGTGTCGACACTAAAATGACGAAGCTGTAGTGTCCTCTCCAGGGCGCGAGCTTGGGCAGCAAAAGAAAGAGACAAGTTGTTGCCCGTGCAACATGTTTCTTCTCTCCACGCAGCCAAGCGATCCAAAGGTCTAGCAGGGCAAGAACAGTTTGGTGCCAACTGCGTCGCACGAGTAGTCAAGTAATGTTGAAATCAACACTGAAATGCCTTAGGGACTCATCTCCACATTTTTGCTCAGGGTTTACTCCCGAAGTCTATTCCATGAAAAGGTACCCCCTAGACAGCGGGGGTTTATAATCGGAGTTGACCTTCTTCTAGATGCGTTGACATTTGTAGGCTAACAGGTCGCATCTACCCAGGAAAGAGGTTAGGGCGCCTCCGACTCACCGGTGAAAACGTCATATGGCATAAGGGGCATTTTATAGAATTAGCTACCCCACGCATCTAATTCACCCCGCCCTCTCATAAATAAATATTACATTCTGATATAGAACTAGGTTTATGTAAGGAGCAACCAGCTGAAAGGGATGAACGTCAAGCCAATACCAGACCAACGTTGCGGTGACCACATCTCACTACAACTTTGTATCTCTACGGTTGTTTATAGTTTAGTTGACTTCCTTACTAAATAATTCTCCTCAAATGTCTTGTATCTTTTACATTTTATTTCCCTCTATCTCTTCGTTGTGCGAACAACAAAGTGTTTACATGATAAACCACCGATGATATTCCCTAGAGGTTCTTTATGGTGGATCAGACAATAAACGTATCATACTCGTAATCATTGGCTTACCCTTGTTCGATCATGACCAAATCATTTCAAAACCAGTTGTCTTTGTCATTCAATTAACCAATGAAAGCCCATTAGATCACCTTTGGAGTATATGCCACAGATAAGGTCTCACTAGCCAGTCCCTATTCTTCGTTTTTTTTCTACTTCTTTCCAGCTAGACCAGTCCTCTTCAGGGTTCCAATGACTTCTCTTCTCCATGTATTACTGGATCTTCTAGGCTTTCTCTTTATCCGGTGGGTTCCACGATAGTGCCTTTCGTACTACGTTGGCATCAGGCTTACTTATTGCGTGTTCAACCCATCTCTATTTTCTATTCATAATCTGTTGCTAGATTGACTTTCTATTGTTCTTTCCCAGATATCTTCTTTTCTGATTTTGTTATACCTTCCGATGTTAAGAATTGTCCTCATACAATTGTTTATTAATGTATGCAATTTTTCTTTAGTTGTATTATTCAACGTGCATGTCTCTGAGCCAATATAAGAGGACTGTTTTTACACTTGTATTAAAGGGTCATATCTTGGAGCTTGCTATGTTTTTTGATGCTCATATTTTATTAAGCTGGTGAAAGCTGTGCCTGCTTTATTTATTCTCTGCTTAATGTCTCTTCCTGCTCCCACCTCCTTTGTCGATAATGCTGCTCAGATATGTAAAATGATCCTCTTCCTCGATTTGCACTAATTCAATTTCAATTTCTACTGGTTTGTAGCATGTTATGTTACATTTCAATATCTTTGTTTTATCAATATTAATGTGTAGTTCCATTTTGGTATAGTTTATTTTCAATTTATATAGCTTTTTCCCCGCTGGTTGTAGCTATGTGTTTGTATTATCGCTACCGACTGTGTGTCTGTGTGTTAGAGAGAGAGAGAGAGAGAGAGAGAGAGAGAGAGAGAGAGATAGAGAGATGAGTAAGTATTTACTAAGCCCTCGGGGAGATGAAAATAGCCAGGGAAAACGGAGGACGAGAACGGGTGGTGTTATCCAGGTCTCATATAATAGAAAAGATGGACAATGGAGGTAAGTATACTTGAAAATGAGGCTTTTTCTTTGACAACTTACTTAGATCATATGGAGCTGATCACCAGGAAGATGGTGTGCCTGATAGTGATGGTTGACCTTATTGTAAGACTGTTGCCTCGTGTGTGTTTTCAGAGTGCCGTAAAAAATGCCAGAATCCTTGTTTGATTATCCTAAGTTTTGTAGTGAACTCCTGTGGGGGTGATGAAAGAGATGACGGGCAAACTAATACTGCCAATTGTAATGGCAGCGTGGTGTGCCTGGCATTGGAAAACGCTGCGAAAGTTGTCTGTTGATCCACGATGTAAACTCTTGTTGCTCAACGAGACGTCACGTGACTTCTTTGTTTTTTTTTGGGGGGGTGGGGGGCATCTTTATTTTAAAGATAAATTGATTGAAGTAGTTTAAATGACGGCTTTTCAAAAAGTAAAATGTTTCTATAGGCCTGTTGGACTGCTTAGGATAATCTTTTAAGTAAACACTTAACAAATCGAAAGGTTTCATTTGTGATATATATATATATATATATATATATATATATATATATATATATATATATATATATATATATATCTATTGACCTTTCGAGCCGTAACCGGCCCATAGGGCGTAGACCAAGATACACCTTCTCCTATATGGATTTTTTTTTGTTCTAGCAGTTTTCTTTTAAAGATATTTTATCAAATCTCGCCATCTGTCTCTGTTCTGTGCAAGCAGTTCTATCTCATTGAGGGAGCCGACTCCTGCTGCTCTTGCCTCTCTCATCAATGTTCTTCTCAGTGTCTCCCTGGGTCTTCCTCTTTTTCTTTTACCTGTTGTTTCCCATATGAGGGCTTGCTTTGCTATTCGATTATTATCTCTTCTCATCACATGTCCAACGTATGACCATCGTCTTTTCTTATTACTGAAGATATTAGTGGTTGATTGGCGATTTCTCTAATTTCCTCGTTTGTTTTGAATTCGTTCCATGCTATACCAAGTATTTTCCTTAGACATTTTATATATATATATATGGTTATGTTTAGTTGAAGGCCCCTGTATCACCGCAAACGAATTAAAATCCATAATTGCTTAACCGGCCGTGCCAGTGGAATCATCTGAATTAAAACTCATCTCGAAAGTGAACGCAGCTGAACTGTCCTTTGTCATACGATAACATCATTGCTGGTAAGCAATCGGTATATGGAAACACGATTCGGATGAAAAACACAGCTCACGGTGTGCACAGAGCACTAAACTCGGTAGCTCCGGTAGCTAGCCGGACTTGGAATATGAGGAAACTGCAACAAGGGACACTTTTCAAACGGTTCCTGCCGCCGATCCGTCATATTGACAGGAAGTCATATATATAGTCCTTTTCGTCTTGTCAGACGGTCAGACCATATATATATATATATATATGGGAGCCGCGATAACTCAGTGGTTAGTGAACTGGGCTACAAAGGACAAGGGGTAGGGTTCGATCCCAACCGACGGCTTCCGGGTTCACCCAGCCTTAAATGGGTACCGGATTTTTTCGGGGAAAGTAAAGTAGGACGGGCGTAATACCGACCACGTTACCCCAAAAATCATGTGCTGAAGGTCTGTAAAATATAGGGTCACTAACACCATATTTCCCTATACGCCACTTGGCGTGACGGGGGTACTTTACTTATATATATATATATATGTATATATATAATTAGCGTTCTGATCACCTTGTATGCGCTGACGACAGTTTGCCCTTGTCTTTCCTCTCTGTACATTTACCCTTCTTGCTAAAGGAGTATGTCTTATTGCTTCCACATGTGGGATTCCCCTTTCCGCTCCGTCTTGGCCGTAAAGACAGACACATCTTGCCGTGTTCTATGCCCCAGAAACATTTCCATGTTAACGTCATCGTGCTATATTTAGCATCGCCTGCACCAAGACTTTAGTATTAACCGGCGCAGGTTTCCGCTGATCAAATAAGACAGGCAATTTAATATGTCCTGCATTTGCCGTCTAGATGAAATCTTCAGAGCCAGCTACTACCTCTGTGAGTTATTCGTTCGCAAAGCTTGCATCATTGTCTAAAACGTTCGCAGAAATGCTCGTTTTCAGCATACCTTTTGAACAAAGCAAGCTGGGTATTACTTAAAAAAAAAAGTATAAAAATATTCTCAGTTCGTTATATCGTTAGTCATTAGCTCTTAGTTCGATTTGGCGTCATCACAGTCTGGACATTCCCATATCCGCTCTGCCGCCCGTTCCAGCAACCATCGAAGCGTTTGTGTACTGATCGTCCCTGTCATGCATTGATTGAAGATGTTGCGTTCATTGCCAATGAGGATGCTTTTTCTGCTTTCGCCCCACGTGACACCGTTTTCTACCATTTTTTTGGCGTGGGTTATCTTCCCATCCTGTGAGAGTTGATTGTTTAAAGCCCTCGCAATGTCATACATGTCCAATTTTAATGTTTTCTGCGCTGTTTATATATATATACACAAGCACAAACATTGAAAATAATTCCCGCCATAGAATATAAAAAGATATATCAAAGAAAATGGTTTGGCCACGTGGTAAGACAGAAAGACAAAAAAAAAAAAAAACCACCAACACAAGCAGCTTTTAATAAAAGTTGCGAGAGCACCATATTCAATGGCTGGCTAAGAGAAAGATGGATTGATGTAATGGTAGAAACACTAAACACTAGGAAACATTACAGCAGCAGGAGAGCAAAAGACTGCAAACACCTCTGCGCTGAAATGCAAATGAGGAAGGGAAGAAAAAGAGGTCACACACTATACTTGGTTTTTCCATTATCCTTGTTCACAATGCGGTTTGTGTAAACCAACTCAGTTTATTTACACGTGTGGCGTGCTGATTTTACTTGACATATGTTATAAAACAACAACCGGTCAGATATAGGAGTAATAACATTTGTGACAAGTATTTAAATGTTTTACAATTTTGTTGTCGTGGAAACCACGTTTCTCCATGGTCACGTAGCTTTCACTTTCTTCAAGCAAAGCTTCTAAAAGTTGCCTGCCTTTCCCCTGGTTCCTTTGATGTACCAATGATGCGATTTGTTCGTGATTGTATCTATTCTTATCTGTTGTGGGACAGTTTCTGTGTCTGTTCGGATATTTCCACCATCCGGTCCTTAATATCTTTAGTTTACTCATTTGTTTAAGTTTCTCTCCCCCCCCCCCCCCCCCCCGGTTCCTGTCTAATTGGAGAATTATTTTCTACATGTTTGGACAGATAACGGTGACCCAACGAAGCGCCATTGTGAAACAATGATTGTTGTTGAAACAAATATTGACATATGAATGCAAGTAAGAGAAACGGCTATGTATCCGACAATATGATATATTATCAAGAAAAGGTGCGCACGTATTGGCCATGTATTGATAAAAGATAACTAGAGAATGCCAAATCAAAGCTGCGAGCAAAGAAAAATAGGTTAATTGACGTGAAAGGCAACAACACGGGCACCAACTCCTTTGTCGAGGATGAAATGCTCGTCCAGAGAAGTGTGGCGAGACACAATGCAAAGTCTGACACCTATTAGCAAGGCTAATTGGATATGAATGGGCTTTTTATTTTTTGCACTATGTGCCGCGTTAGGCTCGAAGGGACAATAGATAGCTAGAATATTTTCAAAGAATGAATTGATTTATTCGAGTGTTTTTAACACTGAAATAAAAAATATATATATATATGCAGACTTTAAAAGTCAAAGCTTGACTTGTAACAGAACATTGGATGGCGACTTCTCTTGAAGTATTGTGCTGTGCTGAACACAGTTAAACTAGGGTAAACAGAACAAACACTACGATACAGCATAAAGATAGTTGGTGTATGTGGCTTTTCACTATACAAACCCTTCGCTGACTGCGCGATGTGATGTTGAAGTGCTGATGTACGTGACCAGCAGGAGTGGGACTGAGCAAGTCGAAAGAGCAAACCTGCCACTTTATGTAAACCGCCACTTTTCTCTTTCTTTATCTCGCTCTGTCTATGTGCGCCCGGACAAAATGTCTTCTTGACAGGCATTCCAGATATGTCAGGTGATGGTGTCCGTACTAGGCCCTATATTGTCTTTAGATTTTGGAAGAGACGGAGGCCTAGAGATGTTTGGCCTATAGAAGAGAGGGGTAAAACTTAGGCGTTTTAGTATTTTTAGAGTTTGAAAGAGTCTAGAGACATACAATTTGTAGAATAGAAGTGCTGGAACTAGGTCCTGTTTATCTTCAGAATGGGAAAGATAGATAGAGAGAAAGAGAGAGAAAGAAAAAGTCTGGAGGTATGTAATCTGTAGAAAAAGAAAGGGTGAAACCTAGGAACTGGAGCCCGTCAGTCGCTGCACGCTTCGGGACTTGCTGAGGAGGAGATCTGAGCACCTATAGACATATTCAGAGTGCAATGATGATGACCAGCGATATGTCTTCTATACTAAATTTGTGAAAATGGTGGTTACAATGACGTCATATGTGTAAGGCCCCTAATGTGAATGAAAACACCCCGGCGAGCTACGATTGCTGTTGAAAAGAAAGCATTATGTGAAATGTTGCTCCGAGAACTGGCCGGAAATGAGGGTGTACATGTTCACGTAACTTCTTTCTTTTTCATTCGAGTGCCGTCTCCGCATCGAAGGTTGGCTACAATGGAGCGTCATTTCTCTCTGTCTCTTGCTTTGATGGTGCAGATAGGCTGTCCGTCTATTGATGTTACTCTTCCATGTTAGTCTTGGTCTGCCTCTTTTACCGTCTAATTTTCCTCCCAAGATTACTTTTCGTAAGCTGCTGTGAATTTTAAAAAGGCCCAATAATCTCACTTGTCTTTTTTGAATTATGTTTATAGATCTCTTTTCATTTTTAGTTATTTTAATACTTCATCGTTTTTTTTCTTTCCATCCAATTCTTCATATTATTCTATAAATCCACATTTCAATGTCCATAGTTCTGTACCATATAGGAATGTTGAGAAGATATAACATTTGCTATTCTTATTTTAACATCTAGCAATTAAATCTCAGTGACAGGCGTGCCATATTGTGCATGCTATGTGTGCACTACACGATTATAAGTTTAATTATGTACCTGTGCACACGTTGGTTTCGGCTGTCACTTTAACTGATAACGACCCAGTCAGGGCTAGCCGTCCCGGTGATAACCTAACGATAGCGAGGCAGTCTGTTCACCTGTTGGGAGACCGTGAGCGCTTGGAGGTCGTCTGGCGGTTGGCGATAAGATAACATCTGTTTGTTGAGACTGTTGTGATTGACATTCTCGGGGCACAGTGCTGGCACGCTGCGTGGCTAAGTACTAGCAGTTCAGGCCGCGGACTATTTATTGAGTCGTAAATTAGTAGATGGCGGGGATAGTCTGGCCTAGACAAAATTCTCATAGGCCACTGGGGGGAATTCCAAATAAAAATTACCGTGCAGGAAGTTGGGGAAAACGCACCTGTTGCAGCTAAACACTGCACTTGAGATTAACTGAGAAGTCGTTCACACTCAGGCCAGCTTGTCGGATAACATAGAGTCTGAAAACGGAGCTATTCATAAGCTGACAGTTGCGTCGCAGGCTAGGGAATCAGAATTGATCAAGATCTTACCTCACCTCTCTCACCGATGTTAGTCAAGGACAGCGCTTAACTAGTCTGGATGATAAGTGAGTAGTGACCAGAGTAAGAAGGCAACCTGATTACCACCCCGCCCCTACACAAAGTAATAATAAATAAATAAAAAGTGCAGAAAGTGAATGGTGTAAACATAATATAATAGCTTGGCGTAAACCATAGCTCATTGTAAATTAAGCTGAGTGCCATTTAAAAGGAGGACGTCGAAAATGAGCAACTGTTGGGTAAACCTGGGGGTGAGGGGACGCCTCTGCCACCAACAAGATAGGGATATTCATTGATGTCTATAAATCAGTGTGGTCATCATCATTACTATCAGCTATTATCCATGTCCAGCGGACTTTTAACTCTTGAGTATTTCAGTAATTGACATGACCTTTGTTTTCTATATCTATTAAATGTAGAACAGCTATCATATAACTGCTCAAATGGACACGCAAAATTCAGTTCCTAGTCTCTATGGACTTCGTTAGAGTTGAAAGCTGGCGAACGCAACAACAATATAACTGCTCAAAGTCGCTCTGGCGCGATACTGACCACATCACCCCTTAATGCGCCGATGATCATTCTCATTTTCCTAAGTTGGGGTGATTATTGAAATACATTAGTACTCACAACCCATATTGGCCATACGCCACAAAGAAATGCTCACAAGTTCAGGTTCACACTAAACAACATCAGGACTGATTATAAGGGATTCACACACACCAGTCGTCAGGCTGGCTAACCAGATAAATGAACAAAGTGGGCCATCACTCACAGCAATGACTCTCAACATACTTTCATTGCGGCACACACACACACCAGCTATTTTTTTAGCATCAGTCAGTTAATAAAATGAAATCGGTCATCTCTATGTTTGTCACCTCGTGTGTGCGTGTCCAGCCGTTGTTTTCATTATCATCATTATGAGTATTGTTAAAGGTTGTTCGCAGTCAAGAATCTCGTCTTCTTCTTTAACGTATTGACATATGTACAGTCTCTTCCTACAGATGTGAAGTCTAAAGTCGACTCTTGCTACTCATTTTTCTTCTGTGAGACTTTATTATAGCCTATTGCTACCTTAGTATTCATATCAGTAAATGTGGCAGCACTGACTTGTCGCATAACAAAGGAATACATGGGAGTAGACTATAAGTAATAATAATGAGAAGAAACTTCAAACGGTGCACTTTTACAAACCTGGATTTGTTTATCTATGACTTCATGCCGTTTTTCACTACCATCTTCACTCACATCAACCAGCCATGATTGTTCATGTATATTACCATTGCACTTCTTTACTTCATTGACTGGTTTCCTAGAAGTTCACAGACCGCGCAAAGTGTAAAGTTGAGGAGTAAATGGACAAATCCAAAACAACGGCCTTCTTTATAGACAATAAGCAACGCAGACCTAAAAAGTACACATAGGAAAGAATAATGAGATGTTTACTTAATTGGTTTCTCGCTGTTAACAAATGAACCAGCGAGGACTTGGAATAGATATAAGTTATTACGTCAGAATTACATAGGCAATCACGAACATTTCCTAGCGGCCAAGTATTACAAGAGTACAGAAGAATAGGAATGGCAAAAAGTAATTATAATGCCATGAAATATATATTAACATCAAAACAAATAACATCGGGGCCAAATTAAAAATAGCAAAATGATATCTTCTCAACATTACTGTATGGTGCAGAAACAATGACATTTTTTTTCGTTGGTCAGCTTTTACCTCTTACGAAGTCCCTAGAGACTAGGAACTGAATTTTGCGTGTTAATCCTTTTTCCCTGGCAGCCGTGTGCACATGGGTCCCTCGTCGCAAAGGCAGATAACCCCGACTTCGGAGGTACTCATGTTTTTTCCGTCGATGAGTAACTGACGTTTCAAGCCGGGCCTCGCTGCTGAGACCAGGGGTAGTTGCCGCAGAGAGAAATCATAAATAAAAATCCCAACCCGCGTAGCCGGGATTTGAACCCACAACCTCTCTGTCTCGAGGCCGGCGTCTTGCCTCGAGACCAACCAGTTCCCCAAACAATAACATTAGACAAGAAAACAGAACAGAAAATTGAAGCCTTTTGAAATGTGGATTTTTAGAAGAATAGGAAGAATTCGGTGGAAAGAAAAGAAAACAAACAAAGAAGTCTTAAAATAACTAACAATGAAAAGAACTACTAAACACAATTCAAACAAGACAAATGAGATTTTTTGGGGGGCATGTTAAAAAACACAGCCTGCTGAAAGTAATCTTGGAAAGGAAAATACAGGGTAAAAGAGGCAGTGGCAGACTAAGACTAACATGGACGAGTGTTACATTACAAGAGTCACAGGTGATAATGTCGATTACAGAGGAGGAGAAAGATGTAGTGTAGGCTCATATAATTGGCATACTACCAAGTGGCAAATGTTGCCTTCTTCTGGTCTTCGAGTCAAGGTGTAAGGTTGGTGGGGGAAATTACAACCGGAATTTGGAATAATCTGACATTTTAAATCTTTATAAAATAGACACAGAAAAGCAGAAAATAAATTGAATCCTACGCAGAAAAAAAAAATATATATCCTAGCATAACCCATTGAAATCATTGGTTTATCAACGGGTGACATGATGCAAATTATTCAGCGTGTTCTGCACTTCCTTCTTTGACTAAATCATCCAACTTGTCATTCTTAATGGGCATTCCTTGATTCGGGTGTTTTGTTAGCTGGTCAGAAATTTTAATGTAGGAACGATCCTTGAATAATAACATACATAACATTACTTACATTATATGTCATTAGTGGAAATATGTGACAAGTGCTTTATTATCAAAACATTAATTTAATATGTTACATGCACATTTCTTTCGCAATAAGAAATATTGAAATGATCTTTGGCCTGTATTTTCGTGTCGCTAAAATTGCCTTATGGAACGCATCTCGACATCTTACTAGGTCGCCCTCTGGAAATTAATATAAAATTACACGCGCGCGCATATGTACACATATTCTCCGCGTGTATTTGATGATATCACTGAACAAAAATGTAGGTGCTCTGTGAAAGTAATAATTAAATAAACAGTTGTAAAATTGTGCGAATTAAAAGTGAGAAGAAGAGGCTGTATAAATTATACATCAATTTTGGAACGAACAATAACAGTCGTCTTTGTTCAACGCATAGAACTGATAAGTACATTTATTGTTTCTTTTCACAGTTTGCTATAACTCTTTCCCCCACCACCCGATTACTATGTTTTGTAAAAATACACACATTTACAACATCACAATAGAGGGACATATAAAAGAAAAACAACGAGCTTGAGTCGCTTTAAAGATAAATAACAAAATGCGACTAAATTCAACCCAACCCTATCTGGCAGGGAAGGGGCGTGGTGATCACCACATTACAAAATAAAAAAAACAAAAACCGACGATGGTCAAAAAGATAGGCACTTCCATATATTCTCCATACGCCGCAAATCGAGGCGTGACTGAGTTCTTTCTCACTTCTTTATGGATACAGAACTGTAGTAGAAATTCTTTCATAGGAAGAAGTTATTGCTGCTTTCGCCAGCATGTGTTTTAGTGTAGCGTCATGTCGATGGCAGCTGCATGATAGGTGCACATTCAAGTCTGGTAAAAGGAAATCTAGTTTGTCTGCCAAACGTACACATTGTGTTTGTTGTTTTACAATGAGCAGCCACAGGCAGGCAATCAAATGTCAGACAGAAGTAGAGGTACATAGGCACTATATAGCTAGCAGTACAGAAGTATCGAATTTTGGATGTTAATGTGTTGCTGTTTACTGAAAGAACTGGCATGCGGTCGGCTCTGGAGGAAAGGCGAAAGAGAGGCAGACCTAGAGAAACCTGACTGAGGCTATTGAAGCATAGATGAATATCTCTTTATTGATTTGATGGGGTATTAGAAACTCTAGGAAACAGGCAGAACAAAAGACTATAATATGTATCACCTCTCGACGCTGAAAGACAATTGAGGGAGGAAAGCAGATGACACAAGGCAACCTGTAAATGAGGATCAAGTGTCGCTCAAAGTATAGGGACTTTCTTGTTGTCCAACAAGGCTCCAAAAGATTTACCGGCCACTAGCTTCCTTGTCGCAGAGACCTCAGGAATGAAGCAGGCTCGTGCTGAAAGACAGTTGCTGCCGGTCTCTCTTGCTGAAACTGTGGATGATCTTCAGATTTCGGGAAGAGGGAAAAATAGAACCTGAAGGTAGCTTTTTTTAAAAAATGAAAGAGCTTATCAAAGATGACCCCACACACATTATTGCCCTGTACTAATAGGGACTACACTGCGAAAGCCAACTGAGAATATTACACATCATGCTCTTTTTTGGAATCACCAGGGGAAAAGACAAAGAGGAAGACCAAAGAATTCTTGGAGAAGACAGATAGAAGCAGAGATGAAGACGATGGGGAAGACATGGAATGATCTTAAAAGAATGTCGAGAAGCAGAACGACTTGGAATGTGTTTGTTGAAGACCTATGCTCCATAGGGAGCTGAAAGGTAGAAGAAGAAGAAGTCAGGACTATTACATTCTGGTTAACTATCACCGAATCTATTCTAACGGAATCGATAACCACAATATGGTCTTTGTGGACACCAACGAACAAGCGGAACTGAAGTGAAGCACGCTATGTAAAACAGGCGTGTGCTGGTTGCTTTTGTTGTCTTGTAAAGACCATTTTAAGCAGACTATGTTTACGTTGCACTAACAATGCAATATACATCTTAAGAACATTGATAGAAAGATCTATAGAGGTAAAGAAAGATCTATATATGTGCTTTATAGACTATACGAAAGCATTTGACAAAGTAAAGCACGTGGAAATAATCAATATGCTGGAGAAATTAAACATTGATGGCAAGGATCTGCGAATCATAAAAAAACATTACTGGCACCAGACAGCAGCTATACGAATTAACAACCAAACAGGACAATTTCAATTTATAAAACAAGGAGTCAGACATGGCTGTGTTCTGTCGCCGGATTTGTTTTCACTTTACAGCAAATATATTATCAGATCAATAGTAGACAAAAAAGGAATTGAAGTCAACGGTCACAACATAAATAATTTACGATATGCGGATGACACAGTCTTAATAGCAGAGACAGAGAATGAGCTACAAGAAATGATAGATATAATAGTAAAAGAAGGCGAAAAGAAAGGTCTCAGTCTGAATAGTAAGAAAACAGAAGTAATGGTTATATCGAAGGAACAATCATCACTATCATGCAGCATAAAAGTAAACTAGACAAATCTGAAACACCTGCAACGTTTGAAATACTTGGGTACAGTGATAACGTCAGATGGAAGATGCAACACAGAAATAAAAAGCAGAATAGCTCAGGCCAAAATAGCATTTCAGAGAATGAGAAATATCTTATGCAACAAATCTATGTCAATAGAAATGAGAGAGTTCATCGATGCTATATAGAACCAATTCTGACCTATGGAAGCGAATCACTGACAATAGACAAACAAATGAAAAGACGATTAGAGGCCACAGAGATGGGATTTCTCAGAAGAATGTTGAAAGTTCCCTGAACAGCTAAAAAGACCAATGAGAAAGTTCTCAAAGAGGCCAACACAAAAAGGGAGCTCTTTAAAAACATCAGAAAGAAGCAATCAACATTCTTTGGGCACATCATGAGAAGAGGAAAGTTGGAATACTTGGTTACAACTAGCAAAATAAAAGGAAAGAGAGATCGCGGGCGACAAAGAGAGAAAATACTGGATAGCTTGGTGTCATGGCATGGAAAACAGTCAACAACAGAACACATACGATGCACTGTGGATAGAAGATTGTGGAAGGACATGATCGCCAACGCCAACTGGTACGGCACATGATGATGATGTTTACGTTTATTCTCGTTAAATAAAAGCACACCCCCTCCCTCAAGGAAATACCACTGACCTAAAGTACTTAGAACCCGGAGATAAATATCCTCTTTGTTTATTTAAATGGTTACACTCAACCTTAAATGAGTACCGGATTTACCTGGGTAGGAAAAGAAAATCGGTAGAGGTGTATTACCGGTTACATAACATGAGTGTTAATTTGTAAATGCTTTTATGTATTAATTAATTGTAAAGTCACTCCTATCATTGCTCCTTTACCAGATACTGTCACTTGGGCTGGACCGACCAGGAACCTTTTCCTTCCCTTGCTAAACTCTTCCCCTAAGCTAATCTCTTATCTGTTCCTTCCTATGTGCTGATTTCATATGGCTGTCAACTGGTAGTGTGACGTTACGGTACCCAAGCATAACTGTTTCCCGAGACGCGTAGTCTGGAACGCTGGAATGACACAGCGATGTTTGCTTAGCACTCCACAGCGCCTACATGCTGTCGGTAATAACCATTTTCGAGCTAAACATAATGGAAAGTCTATAAGTATTGACAAAGGAGAGGACAATCCATTTCTATTAGACAAATTTATTGAAGGCGATTATGTTTACTGCAATAGAGTGGCAAATTAGAGAGATTCTGCTGGATGCACCGACAGACATAAATAACACTGCACACTTGAAGAAGAAAGATAAACGGATGACGCTTACGATAGCATCGGTTGTTGTTGAAAGTTTGAGAAATAACAGGACGAGCTGTTTTCTTCAATCTTTACAATGACAATTTCATAGTCCCGTACATCCGGCAGAAGTAGTAGTTGAACAATTCTTTCTAAACTTTTTTTTTTTTTTTTTGGGGGGGGGGGGGGGGTGTTGGGTTAAATTTGCTGTACAAAACGTATATATATATATATATGTGTGTGTGTGTGTGTGTATTTTGTTTTTAATTTAGTGAATTGGTGTTATTGGTATTTTAGTCAATAAATACTTATGAGAAGAAGCATTTTGACAGAATTGACACTTTCAGGCATGTCGGATCTGTCTGTCCAGTATTGGCTTCAAGAGAATCTGTTCACCAAAGCAGCATCCAGAATAAGACACTAACATTTTTTTTTTTTTTTACAAAACTATTGACTTATCATGATTGCATGCAACAACTGACCGTCTGTCAAGACGCCAAAGGCCGTATATATATATATATATATATATATATATATATATATATATATATATATATATATATATATGTATGTGTGTGTGTGTGTATGTGTGTGCGAGCACAATACTGAGATTTTGAAGCAGTGAAAGACAGCACAAAAACAGGGAATTTGTGGGTAATACTGTCTACTGCATATAGTAGAGGGCGAATTGTCTGAGCAGATAACTGGAACAATTTTGGACAGTGAGAAAGAGAGAGAAAGAATATATCAGATAGCTTAAGAAACCTTTAAGAAAAGGCTGTGGAGAGACGATCGCCTATACGAGCAGGTAAGGTGCTTGATGATAATGATGATTGACCATTTCAAAACAGTTTCTCCTACTGAGGTGGTCTGCCCTTAGTTTATATTGGAGATTCCTGGTGCAACGAAACAGTAAACAAAGGTGGACTGCCTTAAAACTGAATTACCGGCGGTAAATGAAAAACATAGTAAATGTGCAACAGGTTGACCAAAACACTTGTTCACGTATTGATTAATGGGGCGTGCTTTATCGAGGGCAGGTTAGGCGAAAACTGTCACACTCACCGTGTGTGGGTGGGTGGATATAAGTGTAAAGGGCTGCACGGAATAACTAATAGGTAAGGAGACTGAAGTGAGCCGCGATAGCTCAGTGGTTAGTGAACTGGACTACAAAGGACAAGAGGTTGGGTTCGATCTCAACCGACGTCTCCGGGTTCACTCAGCCTTTAATGGGTATCGGATTTTTTTTTATGGAAAGTAAAGCGGCGCGGGCGTAATACCGACCACATTACCCCAAAAATCATGTGCTGAAGGTCTGTAAAATGTATGGTCACTAACACCATATTCCCTATACGCCACTTGGCGTGACGGGGGTACGTTACTTTTTATTTTAAGGAGACTGAAGCAGCAGCCAGATATTATACTGCTACTAGAATAGTGCTATTACTAGCTGAAATAATTTCAGAAAGTGGCAAAGAGAAGTCAATTAAAATTGAGTAATACACAAGTTATCATATATGTTGTTTAGCATTTGTACTTTGTAAATTGCTTGATTCATTTATTTGTGCTTGTTTGCCAATATCTATTATTATTATTATGTGTTCCTGCCGTTCCTGTCTTGTGACTTATCTCTCTCTCTCTCTCTGCGATCAGGACTCAATAAGAGTAGGATTCCAGACTCCCACATGAAGTCAGCTGTCAGGTTAAGTGTGTTGATCGCCTCCACAGACAGAACATCACATTTAGAGTCTGCCAGATCCACTCTGACTGAACACCCGTTAATACGTTGCACTGTGTTTTGCGCCAGTGGCCCAGTGCATCCGATTTCAGCCAGCATTTTATTCAGGTTCGCTTTCCTTAGCCTTTGATTGTCCCCAATCTTCCTGCAAGGCAGCAGATTGTCTTTTCTGTAGGGGGATTCTGCCCTTAGATGGTCTGCCCTCCCGGGTTTACGAGCACCATCTGCCCGAGTCACTAGAGGTGACTAACACAGACATGCACACATACAGATATGAGATTTGAATAACACAGACATGTACACAGCGAATACGAGACATGACTAACACCGACACACATCAAGATATGAGATATGACTAACACAGACGTACATGCTAAGATATGACACTTGACTAACATAGACATGCACACAAAGATATGAGATATGACTGACATAGACATGCACACACAAAGATATGAGATGTGACTTACACAGCCATGCACACACAAGGATATGAGATTTGTCAAACACAGACATGCACACACAAAGATATGAGATATGACCAACACAAACATGCACACAAAGATGTGAGATATCCCTAACCCAGACATGCACACACAAAGATATGACGCATGACTAACACAGATGCACACTAAGTTATGAGATATTACTAAACTCAGACGCACATAAAGATATGTGACATGATTAACACGGACACACCAAAATATGAGATAAGACTAACATGACACACACCTAGAGATGATGGATAGAATGACGTCATGGGACGCACCAAGATGGCACCTTATTTACATTCCAGTAATTTAAAGAATGACTCATCTTAATGTGTTTCTGTGCCAGTCATGGCCCATCTCTCACACCAAGATATGAGATATGACTAACATGACACACACCAAGATATTAGCCATGGTAAGCACACACACACACACAAGCTAAGATATGAGCCATGGCTAGCACAGAAACACATCAAGATATGAGCCACGGCTTCACGGAAAAACACCAAGAAATGAACCATGTCCAGCACAGAAACACATTAAGGTATCCATATGCTTGGGTTTGTTGTAGTACTCTTAACGTGGGAATCATCGACATACGAGACGCAGGCCCCGATTAACTGTTCACAGGTTTCGTTCAAACAGTTGTCCGGAGATTTGAGAGAGCAGTCTGACCCGTAGAACGTTCCCTTGCATGCACAGTTCCCGGTTGACTGTTCACAGGTGTCGTTGAAACAGTTGTCCGGAGATTTGAGAGTGTAGTCGGACCAGTAGAACGTTCCCTTGCACGTACAGTCTGCACTTTCCGGGTCACATATGATGTCACAGCCATCAGAACACGTCTGTTCGCACTGTAGGCCAAAATTACCATCGGACAAGTGTCACCACAGGTGTAGCCAGGACGTTTACACTGTAGGCATTTTCCGGATTTTTCCTCACATAAAGGACAGACACTAAGACAAGACCCGGAGCAGTCGTGTCCATAGATCCCATGTAAACAGTTGCCATGACACGTACCTATGATGACGTTGCAACCTCTGCAACACCCACTACATACTGCACAAAACGACCAAGAATGCCCGTCCAGACAATAGGAGTCTGTAAATGTTTGCACCTCACTCACCGTCAGTGCACTATCGGCCTGCGAAATGGTCGATGAGAACTCAAACTTAATGTGTGCCATTGTCGCTTGTGTGGTGACTACAATAGTGTTCACATAAATGTTTAGGTATAATATATCATTATACTGGAACACTACACCGCCACTGTCAGAGAAAGCCTGTAGAGTGGCATTCTTTACCCGAATCATAGTGCTAGCTCGATGACAAATTCGAACGGTGTGAGTCTTCTGGGGCGTGGCAAAGTTCAGATACCAGTAAACAGAATTGGCTCCACTTCTCCATTGTGTGTGTGTGCAGTCATTGTCATAGAGATTGGTCTTTGTTTTGCCATTAACTGCAGCCTCTGGTCCACATCCGTCTCCTGTATAGCAAGCATTAAATGTGTCGGTCTGGTTTGTGTTCTGTTTGAGAGCCACATTCCGACCCCCGCCAATGTAGATGGAGCAGGTATTTGCAACTATCGCCCCTTCAATCCGTAACTTGTTGATCAGACCAGCCCCAGAACAAAAGAGATGGATCTTGTGCGAACTAACTGCAAACCTTGATTCATTGTTACATGAGGCAGAACCATTTAGTTTTACCGTGAAACTGTCCAGATCTATTAAGTCATTCATACAAATCCTAAACCGGGAGAACGACAAAGATTGATTGAGAGTTGCCTCAACTGATGTAGAATATGTGTCTGGATTACGTGTGGTGTAGTTGTTATCAAACAGGAAAGCAGGTTCAGATTTTTGGGCGTATTTGTAAACGAGATCCAAGTACTGACACTGGGGTCCGAAATATTCGTGCTGACAACTGTCACCGTTTAGGCATGTCCCTGTAGTCCCGTCACAAACTGAGTCATTATAGCAGTGATGTTGTAACGTACAAATTCGTCCAACCGGCTGCACAAAGTAGGTCATTAACTTCCAAGGTCTCGAACGAAGCCAGCATGATTAAGGACTTGATCTACAGCAGAGGTTAACGAACTGTTTACAAACATTTATTAACAAACCGTGGTTACATTTCTAAAAATCCGCCAACTCGCTGTGATAACAAATAGCTTCATGTTCAGAGTCAACATTGTTCAAACGATGGCTCGGACGCGATCATGCTTCCATCTTGGTGCGATCCATGACGTCATTCATAAGTCATTGTGACTTATAAGTGGACTTGCTATGGAGCCCGTGTGCTCTAGCTTTCTCTCATTGGGCTTGTTATTTAGCTTGAGCATGATATTGTGTGTTTTGTTCTTGAGCTGAGATATCATACCTTTCAGCGCCACATTTTCGGTTTCCTGTTTTTGCGGTTCCTCTTCGACCCCCACTCACGTGGCTAGGCTTGTAAGTCTGCATCCAAGGCCACCGTGAAGAGTACAATGAACATGATCACTTCTAAATCACGAATCCCGCGCTAAGTTACCTAAGAGTAACTGATTCCTCTTTTAGCTCATGCGCAGCTCGGTGTACTATTCCTCCATCCCAGTTGTGTGTGTGTGCTTGTGTGCCTGCGTGTGTTTTTTTTACTCATATTGTTGTATTTTGATCTAAGCCCCATATCATACATATATAGTCAATCTTGTCATAAAGTACCCCACCAGCTAGTCCATCCAATATTCACTAAATTAATTGCTGTTTTTTCCCTACATAGTTCCTACCCTGGATGTTAAATTGTCCAGAACCGCCATACTCGACGTTTCTTCATGTGCTTCCCCCGTACACTTTAATGGTTTTTTCCCCCAATCTCTTCACCTGATATGACCTATAAAAGTACTTCTTTGTGCTGAGAGTAACATGATCCCCATTTGTCCTGACCTCCCACAGTACATTCCCATCTTTCTTGTTACATGAGCGCGGGACTATCAACAATCTGCTGTAAACCAAACCTCTGCACTTCTAGTAGAGCGATATACAATGAACAGCTATCTCTGTGGAGTAATTTCATACTGTTTAACCTTGTCGTATTAATCTGACATCTGCTTTTACAAGTTCAAATCACGGCCACCAATGTATGCACTAGGGAGTAGATCTGATCTGTTGTAGTTCTCTATAAAATATCTTCTTTGTTATATGTTGTTTCAGTCATTCTCATATTTGATCTGCATATATTATCATATTGAGATTGTTGCCAGCACCTCTGTATTTAGCTACATATTCTGTCAGATGCGTTCCCGGACAATGTAGTGGTTTCAGCTTCTCCTTAATTATCAACTCTAAACATGTCAATTTTCTCACGGAATGTTAGGTATAACTGCCAAGTCGCCTTCATCTACAACCTGGTGGAAGGCACATGAATAGTGAGTACCACAGTTGAGGCATCATACACATAATGGGCATGGACCGCATAATGTGCAGGAACTGTTGTTGTTGTTTCCTTAGTGCCAATCACTGACTACTTGTCAATATGCGAACAAGCAAAGAAGATAGAGAGAGAGCCTACACTTAGGTTTGCCAAAGAAAACCTTCGGTTCGGTTTGGAGTTTGATACCGTCGTGCCGATTCATATGGCGGAATGGAAATAAGTAGTAGGCTAAACTTAGCGCCTGGCCAATATTAGTCATTTCACAAATGTTCTCTTTGTTCTATCTTGTACAAACGTTCTCCTGCTCATGTGACACACGATAACTATTGTAAAAGTTTACTTTATAGTGTCTCTTATTATCAGTTTGAATGCACCAAAGCAAAATTACACTCAAGACTAGTCAAATATCATCAGCAAACAGCTGAGCTGTGTCATGAAAAACTTGTAGATGCAAGTAAGATATTCAACTATAGTTCGTTCACAAATCCGTGCCCACAGAGTTTATTAATTATCTCGGAAACTGTTTGATGAATTTCTGTAATTCTTTTTTCGTGAAATCTTATTTTTTCAGCAACCTTCAGACTGATTTTTTGCTCTACTGTCATGCAGTTAGGAAAGATTTTGCTTATTTGAGGTATATAAAAATATTATTTTCTTGGTTGTCCTAGTTTTTAGGATTTTACAATACCCATATTTGTTGTAATCAACTCACCAATTAAAAAGGCAAATTTCACGTGCACATCACACAATCTTAGCACCGTTTCGCACTCTTAACAAGTAAGACGTATGCCACTCCGAGTTTTTTTTTTTGTTTTGGTAATTTCATTTCGGTTTCTTGTTAAATTCCAGAGGCGTATTTTGACAAAATATTTACCATTAACGAATATTGCTACTGTATGTATGATAATTTGTACGCTGTTGTGAAGTGACTGTTTGATTTTTAAAACCATGAAGAGTTAAAGCGTAAATTCGTCACTGTGCAAAAGGTAACTGTGTTATTGTACATGCACTTTTGCAAGGAGTCTAAAAGGGGTCGGTTATATTACTATTCAATGTAATACGGATACGCCTTTGGATTGCAATGTTAGAAATTAGCATAATTTACAGTAAAATCTAATGTTTAGAGCACGCGGTTGATATTTTCTTAAAATTATATAACAAAAAACGATTTGTGCAAAATTCAGACTACCTTTGTATTTAAATGTTATAAAATCTGAAGGTCGGTGAAAAAAAATAAGATTTCATGAAAAAGAATTACGTAAATTCATCAAACAGTTTCCGAGATAATTGATCAACTCTGTGGGCAGGAATTTGTGAACGAACTATAGATGAGTTTGTGTAATGTAACTAGAGACAGGTGTTCATCCACTTTTGAACGTAATCACGACTGCGTCTACCAGTCATCTCATCTAGTGTTGAGGACTTTTGGAGTTGTAGTTTCTTTGTCCTTCAGTTCATGTTGTGTTCGCTAATGCCATAGATACCACGCTTATTTCAGACTTTTATTCTAATTCTCCCAAATGTTCTTTTTTGACATCGTCATTGGCGTACATTTTCGGATGAAGATAAAAAGAGAAAGAAATAACTACATTCCCTTACAGGATCCGATTAAAAAAAAAGCTATCTAAAATAGATGCATTAGAAATGTGTCAACAGTCAACCGATCATCATCGAGTGCCTTCTCCTCAACGAAGGTTGGCTACCATGGAGCGCCATTTTGCTCTGTCTCTTGCTTTGATGGTGTAGGTTGTCATAAGCTGATTTGTCCATCTTTTGATGTTACTCGTCCATGTTAGTCTTGGTCTGCCTCTGCCTCTTTTACCTTGTATTTTCCCTCCAGGATTACTTTTAGTAGGCTGTTGTGTCTTTTAACATGACCCAAAAATCGCATTTGTCTTGTTTGAGTTGTGCTTAGTACATGTATCTTTTCATTTTTAGTTGTTTTAAGACTTCATCTGTCAACCGATCATCTTTACTATATCCCTCAGTGTAAAGCGACAGACGACCTCATTTCTGTGTTGGTTTCCTGATCCATTTCGGTTCCTGGCTTAGCACTCTTGCCTGGCATCACCCATTTTGTATTTAATTATTACAATCTAGTCTTGGCTATAGATACACATTATTGGCCTCAATCATTTACTCGCCCCGCCTCACTGCAAACACTTGGAATGTCAGCCATGTCCATTGCTCATTGACACACCAGAGCAACCTGTGCGCGCCTTCCTCTTACCACCCACGAGTGCCGTGGCACAACAGAGGTCGGACAACACCTTGGAGCTTCACAAGCGATAACAAACATCATGCCAGTGACCGATCCGCCATGTGTACAAACTGTGGGCTTTAACCAGTGTCACCTACACTCTTCTTTCGCATGACTAGACATTTTTTAAAAATAACTTCCGCTCTTAAATGAGTGTTTTAGCGTAAAGGTACGTTTTGTGATTTACAGTATGATCTGATATCTGCGCATTTCGGCCTGTCAAATCCGACTTCTGCATGGCATATATGGATACCGGGTTACCTTTCCTCGTCGGATCTCTACTCACATAACTAGACTGTTTCCAGGCTCACCTCGGATATATGGAATAGAACATCGACCACCTCTTATTCACTGATCCTGTGACGTAGTCAACTATTAGTTGGCGACTGCTTCCAGCCCAGGTGCAGATTGTCTATTTGAGTCCGTCTCATTCAAGACTAGGGGTTCAGATTGACCAAGGAGACTTTAAGTCGGTCAGCCACTGGGAGATGAATATATGTAGGGCGAACATAATACCTGGAAATCCCGTAAACGCGTTTTCTTTTGTTAGCTTTTGCTTTTACTGTCATGTCATCACTCTTTGTTGAGGCGCCGTAAGAGGGCGCCTTTTTGACCTGGTGGGGAAAATAAAGTTTACGTAAACTATATTTATAATATAATTGCTGTCTGTCCTGCCTAGCGTTTTGTTTTTGAATCTCTCATTTCCCACGGGTGAGCATTCCTGTTTATTTTCGGCAACGGTTTCCAATTATTTGACATATTATAGAGCTAAGACTTCCTGACTGCACAATTATGTTTTTTTGTGTTTGTTTGTGAAAGAAGAGCTGGCGGAGGGGTGGCGAAGGAGAAGCAGCGATTTGTTGCTTTGCTGTGATTGTGAATTATAATTAAAAATAAGATGGAACTCAGAGCTAGTGAGACACTCACACAATGCAGCAAGACAAGCAATATTGAATAAGCTGCACGAGCACATACAGGACGAAAGTAGAAGGTGGTAATGGTGGGCAATTCACATAATTTCCACTGCACTATCTTCCTCATCCACCAATTTCCATTTTATTGTTTTTTTGCTCTAATAAGACGTGTGGAGAGATAGGTTTAGTAAGATCAGGCAGTATTAACACAGTCTCATCCATCAATCATTGCTTTATTTGGTAGAGATAAGCACAACTATTTAAAAATATATATAGTATTATTATTAGTATATATATATATAATACTAGGAGGGGCGGTGAGTAGAGCAAAGAACCTGTAGAATAAACATTACAATGGTATGAAGAAGCTAAACTAATTGAACGACAAGGCAAACAATGTTTCGACAAAAGCCCACATCAAGTATAACAAACAAACCAAACAAATAAATGCAAACCAGCATACACAATTGATTACAGTTCCAGAATGACGGAAAGATACAGATAAAAAAAATATCTGTATATGGTACACACACGCACACTCTCTTTCTCTCTATCTGTATTTGGTACTAATATCATTAAAAAAAAACAAAACAAAAAGGCCTATATTATAAGCCCATTACCTACACTTTAGCAGTTATGAACAGTATTAATTCATTGAAGGTCTCAAACATTCTAGTATCCATGGTATTGTTTTATATACGATGACATATGCTGTTGTAGCTTCCTTCTGTGATTACTCCAATAATGATTTCAGTAACGTTGCGGAATGCAGCGATGCACTATCGGAAAGAATACAATATTCATACTGTCAGTTCAATAATGAAGTGACTGGAGCATTGGTCTACGGGGGTCCATGGCCATGCTGGCGAAGGGCTGAAGTTGGGGATATCTGTGTACAGCAGCATTAGTGTCGAGGGGGGGGGGGGGGGACTACTTTTGCTTTTATTCCCAAACAGATGCGTTGTGCTGCATGAGTTGTCTCCTTGCATTGACAATTTATTGTGTGTGTCGGGTGGGGGCTAGGGCATACTTAGAACACTTTCTTTCTTTCTTTCTTTCTTTTTTCTTCTTTCTTTCTTCTTTCTTTCTTTCTTTCTTTATTTATTTCTTTCTTTCTTTCTTTCTTTATTTCTTTCTTTCACTTTCTTTCTTTCTTTCTTTCTTTCTTTCTGTCAGTGAGTGCCGCCCCAGACCACCATGATAAACGAAAGCATTAATTTGTCAAGACTCCGTTAACCCTGAAGCTTTATCCATACGAAAAAAGCCATACTTGGGAATGGAAGTTGTACACCTGGTCGGAAGACGAACTCATCAATTAGGCCTACTTCGCTAACAAGTCTTTATAATTTGAACTGTCGTTATACTTACATGATTTTGTAATTAAAATAATGTTGGATACATTAGTAAAAACTCTATTAACATGTATGCTGTATTCTCACAACAATACTTAATGTAATGAATATAGTTGATTACATTAATAATATAGATTTTTTAGTTTAAATGTATAATATATGTGTAATATAAATGTATAAACTTATTTTGTATGTAAAGTTTGGCTATTGCAACCAGATGTTTTAGACCAATTATTTTATCCACGCTTTCAATTCAAGCAGACAATAAGAATAATATGCCCGTTAGAAATGCTACATACAGAGTGTCAATCGACTCTATAGATCAATAACTGTTTGTTTCAATCATTTCGAAATCATTTTCTCATTGTTGTATCTCACAATGTAAAAGCGAATAAAGTGCCTAACTTGTTGCCACTCTTTGGACACACAAGATTTATCTGAATAATTCTAGCTCCTGTACGGCTCCCCAAGTAACCTTGCCCTCACCACGTGTTCTGCGTGCAGCCAATGACATTAAGCAGTGCACTTATGCCCTACTGCTCCACTTGAATTTCAGTGTTAGTTTTATCAAGCGAAAACTGCACAAAATAAGCTTTAAGAAAGACGTAAGGAGAGAAGAAAGAAAGAAAAAAGTGGCCAGTACAGCCTGCTGCCGGTGTTGGCTTGCTCTGGAGCCGGTTTAATTGAATCACGTTGCACGAGCCTACATGGCTAGGCCAGTTTGGATCACCATCCTTCTCTCGGTGTTTTTTTTTCTTCTCGTTTCTTTTCTTTCTGTTATCGCCCAGCTTTGTTGGTGAGAGGAGGACGGTATGTGTTGTTTTCTTATGTTTAATGTTGAACATACACGTAGATAGCACCGTACCTGCTAGCACAGTGACATATATGATGATCTGGCTCTGTTCCTAACCTGACACTTCAGACGACGCTGTGTCCGGAGAAAACAAAAGAAAAGTTTCAAGCTCACTAAACTTAAGCACTGGCGGGCTCACTGATATTTTAAATTAGTTCAGAATTAGAACTTTTTTCCCCTTCATCATATGCCCTTCAGCGTCGAAAGGAGATATAATTTGTTGTCTTTTGCTTTTTTTCGCCTCTTCTGCTGTTATGTTTACTAGTGTTTCTAATACTCCGTCTTTTTCGTTGTTGACCCTTGGGTCTGGTGTTCTCGCAATATTTATTGAAGGCTTGTTGTGTTGTGTTTTTGATTTTTCTGTCTTGTCACTTGACCAAATATTTTATCTGTTTATTTCTTTATATATTCTATGGCGGGGGTTATTCCTAGCTTTTTTTTCTCAGTTCTTCATTCTGATCTTGTCTCTCAGGCTGTTTCCTGTCATTCGTCTAACACACTTGATCTCAGTAGAGGTTCTTTTTTCTTCTTGTTCTTGCATCTAGGGTCGATGACTAGCATTGGTAGCACAACTTGGAATGAAGATTGTATTGATAAGTGCCCGTTTTGCCTGTATAATTTCCTTGTTGGACAATAGTTGTGATAGTTATCCAATGATTTGACAAGCTTTGTTGCATCTTTGTTGCATATCTCTGCTGTTTGTTACAACTTGTTAAAATGCATGAATCCATTCTAAAATGTACGAATTTGGCGCACAAGTTGTGAGGATATTTCACGCGAGAAAATACTTTGTTTGGCACTGGAAAGGAGAAAACTATATGGGCCACTGCAAGAATTACAAAAGACAGTAACATTTATACAGGAAACGACATTGCAGATATAGACAATACTTCAGGCGAACGAAAGATAGATAGACTGGAAAGGAGCACACGAACGGGACATTCCTTCGCATTAGTATTATTCTCATTGCACTGGTACTTAAATGACTGAACTAAAACGTTAAATATGTTTAATTTATTACAACATTGAAACTTTTAGTCATTTGTTTTTGTTTAAAGAAATAGAAAACATGATTGTGCACTTTCGCAACCATACATGTAAGACTTTAAATAAAATAACAAAGCATATAGACAGAAATAGGCTGGATGATGCGCTTAATGTCACGTGGAATAGGACATTTATTAATTTTGCTTACATGAGAACATCTCTTTCTCTTTCTCTCTGTGTGCGTGCGCGCGCGCACACACGTGCGTGTGAGAGAGAGAGAGAATAAAAAATATACACAGATTCAGAAACAAAACACATTTGCACAGTGAGTTATGACAGATCTATCGATGTAAAAGCCATTAACAAACTGCTTTATGGTATAATATGGTATAAGTTGAGATAAACAGAGTATTGATTAATGGGGGAGGGGGGAGTCGGTGGGTAAATTAACCAAATTAATTTGGTAAAATTACATAACAGTTTGCGCCCCCCTCCTTGAACACTGAGAAGGGTTACTTTGACATAGGATACATACTTACCGTGAATTTATCGAGTGTGACATTGGCGCTTTTTGACTTACTTGAACATTCACACACACACACTGTAGACTGTATTAACAATAAATTGGTATTAACAACATCTTGTGATATTTGTTACACAATTTAAGTGACAAGAATGGCCTTGGTGTGTCATCGGTGGGATTTTATAGACAAGAACGCGAACGACCTCATGATACTCAAGGGTTGATGTGGTCTTGAGACTACAACCATTTGACAAGACGAACGTCGTTCATTTAGGAACGACAACCTGCAATGAATTAAAGCTACCAGCTGGCTACTATGCAGACACCATCAGCGTGCACACATTTCATCATGTGTTGAAAGAAAATAAACGTAAAATGGTATTGAGCACCCTAAATTAACGAAAGAAAAGACAAGCCACAGCGTTTCGGCAAAAGCCTTCATCAGGTATGACAAGCAATCTATCCACATCAAACACAAAGTTCCGAGTTAGAATGCTCAGCGACCACACAGCTCTAAACAAATGGCGGAAAAAGAAAAGCTTTTATACATGCACACACCGTATGGTGTTAATGCCCTTACATTTAGATCTGAGACCAGTGATGGACAAAGGGTGGCCCGCTAGTCTTGCCTCTGAACTTGAAGTCTACACAGAAACTAGTATATTAAATACCAATAAATAAAACTAAAGTTCCAGTCGGTTAAAGAAAATAATATAAAGGTAATTTAAAATAAATTATTAGTTGTCTTGTTACAATTGATAAAATATGTCGAGAAAGTGCAAGTATTATTTATATATGACTAAATCACATAAGTTTTTATTTTTATTTTATTTTATTATTTTTTTTTGGGGGGGGGCTGGTTGGTCTCGTGGCAAGACGCCAGACTCGAGACAGAGAGGTTGTGGGTTCAAATCTCGGCTCCCCCAGTTGGGATTTTTATCTATGGTTTCTCTCTGTGGCAACCACTCCTGGTCTCAGCAGCGATGTCCGGCTTGAAACGTCATTACCCATCGGCGGAAAAAAATATGAGTACCTCCGAAGACGGAGTTATCTGTCTGTGCAGCAAGGGACCCCTGTCCACACGGCTGCCAGGGAAAAATGGATTAACACGCAAAATTCAGTTCCTAGTCTCTAGGGACATCGTGTTAAAAGCTGGCGAACGAAAAAAAAAAAAGAAAAAAAACCGTAAGTTTTTAATGACACCCTTAAGTTGAGCCCTCTAGTCCTGGTCTTGGCGACAATCCGGCCCTCGATCAACATTAGGCTGGTCACCACTGTCCTAGACCATCAGTACATGTTTGAATAATATGGTCAGCACTACATTAGTGCCGCCGTCTTTCGTTCCAAGAAAATATCTCCAGGATCTTTATTTAAAGCTGGATGGACCTAGATGGCCGTCGATCGGAATCTAATCCGATCTCTAGTCGTCAGCTGACCAGTTCATTAACCATTGCTTTATCGTCACGATATCATCGTCACCTGTAGTTATTACCGCAGCATAAGCTGTTGCCACAAACGAGAAAGGCTGCAACGTAATGACTGTATTTGTGTGTGTTCTCTGGTTTGTGGGCACTCATTATTTCTGCACAAATGCATGATCTTTGATATAATGTTCATTTGTCACTTTTGCTTGTGTTGGCTGTTGTCCATAACGAGATCCTAACATTGGTTTGGTTTATAATTTACAGTTTGACAACAAGACAGGCATGTACCGTAAATGTATAACTTCACAATCTTATCTTCTACAAATTGTACTTATTTAAGCCCATTGCTTTTGTCTGTACGATGATGATGGTTTTCGTGATTTGTAAATTGTTGGGTTTATTGTTTACCTTTTCCTCCAGGTTATGGATGTATACAGCAGTTGCAGCATCTCACCATCCGTGAGCATTGTTTGCAAAGTGCAACAATTTTGCTCTACATTATGCTGCATCTACCTCCACCTTGCCTGCCAGGTTGTCTTCATCTCTTTCCCCGTCTCAATCTATGTCTATCTCTCCCCGTTTCAATCTGTCTATCTCTCCCTGTCTCAATCTATGTCTATCTCTCCCCGTCTCAATCTATGTATATCTCTCCCCGTCTCAATCTATGTCTCGCTCTTCCCGTCTATATATATATATATAATATATATATATATATATATATATATATATATATATATATATATACATGTATATATATAATCCCCGTCTCAATCTGTCTATCTGTCCCCGTCTTAATCTATGTCTCTCTCCCTATGTCTGCCAGTCTGTGTGTGGATGTATTTTTTTTCATCCTCTTTTGTTGATATCTGAATCGCTCTTGTACGGGTCATATGAAGCCTTCAACTTGTACATTTTATCGCCGTGTCCTTTTCTTCTTGGTTGTACTTGTTGAGTAGCTCTTGGTTGATGATTATGTTTAACCAGAATAAGATGGATATCTGATAATGTAGTGCTATCTACAAGTGATTGCTGCTGCATCTTAGTTTTCTACCCGTGCAAAACTGACGACACAAGAAGACTTATAATGGACTCTGTGACTCAAAACATATTATTCAATTCAAACGTTGCCATTTTCTGAAACCTCTGTACTTCAGACGCAAGTGTATTCATTCTTTACCTTCATGTCCACCAGTCTTATGCAGTACAATTCTAGTTCCATCACATGACGCGTTAATACTTTAAGATGTAAACACCTTTTTTTTTGGTGTAGAAATACATCTACTGGAATACATCTACTGGGTTGTACTTAGCACGTATAAGATATGTGGGTCAGTATACTATCCTGCAAGACCTGACTAATACCAACGTACACATAACGGCAAGGGTTAATGAGTATTGTGACCTTCTTCCCTGCCATAATTCGTTAATGAATTGTTTATTTTCGTTCCATGTAAATATTCCAGTTTTGACAATGTACATCTGTGTTGTAATGTGAAACATGGCTGGAGAAAGAAGTCAACAGGGGGGGAGGGGGGGGAGAGAACTACAAGTAGTTTTGTTTTATTACAAGGTCTCGAGTATTTAGGGGCGTGTGCGAATAAAATCAGCTGTCTTGAACATGGAGCTCGTAGTAGTAGCTGGTGAACAACTTTTGTTGATTAGTAGATAGTATAGCTGTTAGTAGTAATTGTTATAGCTGTAGTAGTAGCTGCTAGTAGTAATTGTTATAGCTGCAGTAGTAGTAGCTGCTAGTAGTAATTGTTATAGCTGTAGTAGTAGTAGCTGGTGAAACAACTTTTGTTGATTAGTAGATAGTATAGCTGTTAGTAGTAATTGTTATAGCTGCAGTAGTAGCTGCTAGTAGTAATTGTTATAGCTGCAGTAGTAGTAGCTGCTAGTAGTAATTGTTATAGCTGTAGTAGTAGTAGCTGGTGAAACAACTTTTGTTGATTAGTAGATAGTATAGCTGTTAGTAGTAATTGTTATAGCTGCAGTAGTAGCTGTTAGTAGTAATTGTTATAGCTGTAGTAGTAGTAGCTGGTGAAACAACTTTTGTTGATTAGTAGATAGTATAGCTGTTAGTAGTAATTGTTATAGCTGCAGTAGTAGCTGTTAGTAGTAATTGTTATAGCTGTAGTAGTAGCTGGTGAAACAACTTTTGTTGATTAGTAGATAGTATAGCTGTTAGTAGTAATTGTTATAGCTGCAGTAGTAGCTGGTGAAACAACTTTTGTTGATTAGTAAATAGTATAGCTGTTAGTAGTAATTGTTATAGCTGCAGTAGTAGTAGCTGGTGAAACAACTTTTGTTGATTAGTAGATAGTATAGCTGTTAGTAGTAATTGTTATAGCTGCAGTAGTAGCTGGTGAAACAACTTTTGTTGATTAGTAGATAGTATAGCTGTTAGTAGTAATTGTTATAGCTGCAGTAGTAGCTGGTGAAACAACTTTTGTTGATTAGTAGATAGTATAGCTGTTAGTAGTAATTGTTATAGCTGCAGTAGTAGTAGCTGGTGAAACAACTTTTGTTGATTAGTAGATAGTATAGCTGTTAGTAGTAATTGTTATAGCTGCAGTAGTAGCTGGTGAAACAACTTTTGTTGATTAGTAGATAGTATAGCTGTTAGTAGTAATTGTTATAGCTGCAGTAGTAGTAGCTGGTGAAACAACTTTTGTTGATTAGTAGATAGTATAGCTGTTAGTAGTAATTGTTTATAGCTGCAGTAGTAGCTGGTGAAACAACTTTGTTGATTAGTAGATAGTATAGCTGTTAGTAGTAATTGTTATAGCTGCAGTAGTAGCTGGTGAAACAACTTTTGTTGATTAGTAGATAGTATAGCTGTTAGTAGTAATTGTTATAGCTGCAGTAGTAGCTGGTGAAACAACTTTTGTTGATTAGTAGATAGTATAGCTGTTAGTAGTAATTGTTATAGCTGCAGTAGTAGCTGGTGAAACAACTTTGTTGATTAGTAGATAGTATAGCTGTTAGTAGTAATTGTTATAGCTGCAGTAGTAGCTGGTGAAACAACTTTTGTTGATTAGTAGATAGTATAGCTGTTAGTAGTAATTGTTATAGCTGCAGTAGTAGCTGGTGAAACAACTTTTGTTGATTAGTAGATAGTATAGCTGTTAGTAGTAATTGTTATAGCTGCAGTAGTAGCTGGTGAAACAACTTTTGTTGATTAGTAGATAGTATAGCTGTTAGTAGTAATTGTTATAGCTGCAGTAGTAGCTGGTGAAACAACTTTTGTTGATTAGTAGATAGTATAGCTGTTAGTAGTAATTGTTATAGCTGCAGTAGTAGCTGGTGAAACAACTTTTGTTGATTAGTAGATAGTATAGCTGTTAGTAGTAATTGTTATAGCTGCAGTAGTAGCTGGTGAAACAACTTTTGTTGATTAGTAGATAGTATAGCTGTTAGTAGTAATTGTTATAGCTGCAGTAGTAGCTGCTAGTAGTAATTGTTATAGCTGTAGTAGTAGCTGTTAGTAGTAATTGTTATAGCTGCAGTAGTAGCTGCTAGTAGTAATTGTTATAGCTGTAGTAGTAGCTGTTAGTAGTAATTGTTATAGCTGCAGTAGTAGCTGCTAGTAGTAATTGTTATAGCTGCAGTAGTAGCTGCTAGTAGTAATTGTTATAGCTGTAGTAGTAGCTGTTAGTAGTAATTGTTATAGCTGTAGTAGTAGCTGCTAGTAGTAATTGTTATAGCTGCAGTAGTAGCTGCTAGTAGTAATTGTTATAGCTGTAGTAGTAGCTGTTAGTAGTAATTGTTATAGCTGTAGTAGTAGCTGCAAGGAGTCAGACAAGGCTGTGTTCTGTCGCCGGATTTGTTTTCACTTCACAGCGAATATATTATGAGATCAATAGTAGACAAAAAAGGAATTGAAGTCAACGGTCACAACATAAATAATTTGCGATATGCGGATGCCACAGTCTTAATAGCAGAGACAGAGAATGAACTACAAGAAATGATAGACATAATAGTAAAAGAAAGCAACAAGAAAGGTCTCAGTCTGAATAGTAAGAAAACAGAAGTAATGGTTATATCGAAGAAACAATCGCCACCATCATGCAGAATACAAATAAACGAGACAAATCTGAAACAAGTGTAACATTTCAAATACTTGGGCACAATAATAGCATCAGATGGGAGATGCACCACAGAAATAAAAAGCAGAATAGCTCAGGCCAAAATGGCATTTCAGAAAATGAAAAATATCTTATGCAACAAATCTATGTCAATAGAAATGAGAAAGAGAGTTCATCGGTGCTATATAGAACTAATTCTGACCTATGGAAGCGAATCATGGACAGTAGACAAACAAATGAAAAGACGATTAGAGGCCACAGAGATGGGATTTCTCAGAAGAATGTTTAAAGTTCCCTGGACAGCTAAAAAGACCAATGAGGAAGTTCTCAAAGAGGCCAACACAAAAAGGGAGCTCTTAAAAAACATCAGAAAGAAGCAATCAACATTTTTCTGGCACATCTAGAGAAGAGGAAAGTTGGAATACTTGGTTACAACTAGCAAAATAAAAGGAAAGAGAGATCGCGGGCTACAAAGAGAGAAAATACTGGATAGCTTGGTGTCATGACATGGAAAACAGTCAACAACAGAACTGATACGATGCACTGTAGATAGAAGATTGTGGGGGGACATGATCACCTATGCCAACCGGTATGGCACATGATGAGTAGCTGCTAGTAGTAATCGTTATAGCTGCAGTAGTAGCTGCTAGTAGTAATTGGTATAGCTGCAGTAGTAGCTGTTAATAGTAATTGTTATAGCTGCAGTAGTAGTAGCTGCTAGTAGTAATTGATATAGCTGCAGTAGTAGCTGCTAGTAGTAATTGTTATAGCTGCAGTAGTAGCTGCTAGTAGTAATTGTTATAACTGGAACATTGGCAGGTAATAGTGGTATTGGCTTGAGCAGAACTTTTTGTTAGCTGGAACAACAGCAGATAGTAGCATCTAGAACAGCAGCAGATAGTAGCATCTAGAAGAGCAGCATATAACAACATCTAGAAGAGCAGCATATAACAACATCTAGAAGAGCAGCAGATAATAGCATCTAGAAGAGCAGCAGATAGTAGCATCTAGAACAACAGCAGATAATAGCATCTAGAAGAGCAGCAGATAATAGCATCTAGAAGAGCAGCAGATAATAGCATCTAGAAGAGCAGCAGATAGTAGCATCTAGAAGAGCAGCAGATAATAGCACGTAGAAGAGCAGCAGATGGTAGTAGAAGAAGTATTAGTAGTAATAGTATTAACAGTAGCGAGATATTTCGTGTAATAAAGTCATGGTATTAGTTGTAATGATAGCAGCAGTAGTCTTTTCTACCTGTGTTGGGACATGTACCATTCATTTTTAAAGCTGGGTTTGATTGACTCGTCTCATCCCGTGAAGGAATCTAAAGCTGTAGGTCGAAATCAGCGCTCAAGGGATACACACATCTAGGCCTTTTACTGAAGAAAACTTAATTGAAGTAAGCTCTGAGGAATGTTCTTTGACAATAACTGCCAGAAACCACCGACATTTTCTTACCTTGCGGAGTAGAGTGGGTGTTGTTGAGAAAAGAAATCCAGAGACCATTAATGTCAGGTCGGCGAGAGGAATGTTTGAGGAAGTAGGCCCAGCTACTTCTGTTTTGAGTAGTTTGCATTGATTGAAATAGGTCAGTGGTTCTGAAAATGGTGTTTGGGTGTATATATATAAGTGCAGTCACGCTCATTATGATACTAATGGTGATGTGTAAAGTGCTGTAATTTCACATCATTGGACTGCACCATTTTCCTCATTTTTTTTTCATGAACTCCTCAAATTGCGTGAATCAAGTACCAATTTTTTGCAGCTGTTTTGACTGTAGAATTTTTCAAGGTCAATCAATGAAGTCAACCTGACACCACTACTCAACTCCGACTCTACCGCCCAAGAGGAGTGTAGCAGATGCTAAAAATGGAAATAAAGATATTATTTTTGTTATCAACAGAACAATAGCTGTTATAACAACAACATTCTTTACATCAGCTTTGAGCACAGCGTGTTGCCACTTTTAGTGTGAACGTGTTACGCTTATAATCTTTGAAGGAATATCACCTGCCTGTATGTTGGGTCATGCAATATTTAGTCAGTGAAGCTGTCCAGATCAGGATAATAAAAATAACAACCTCCGAGATGAAATGAGACGCATGACATGAAACATATAAGAAATGAGGAACTGAGAAAAAGCTAAAAAGCTAGGAATAATTCCCGCCTTAGAATGCTTAAAGAAACAAAAGGTAAAATAATTTGGCCTCGTGATAAGACAGCAAGATCAAAACACACCACAACGAGATTTTAATAAACGACAAACATTACGAGAACACCGGACTCAGAAGCCGACCACGAAAAATATGAATTGATGGAATATTAGAAACACTAGGAAACAACAACATGGGAAGCCAAAAAGGAAGAAAAGGCCGCAAACTATATCTCTTCTTTCCCCCCCCCCCCCCCCCCCCCCCCTTCTCGACGCTGAAAGACAAATAAGGAGGGAAAGAAGATGTTTAATTTTTGGCTGAATATTTGTACATTAACAGTTTAAAATATGCATAACGAAGGTAGTTGTTGAGGCTAAATAATTGTGATTCTTTAGACTAATGTTGAGAATAACCATGGACGTCTGCAAAGTAGAAATAAAGACGACTTTGTTGTAGCCATTGCTGAACTGTGAGAACTTGTCGAGCACATTAGAACAACAAAATCAATCTACGTCTTTAAAGGAGGATACATTCAGAATTCTATAACAACGGGGAAAAGACAGACAAATACTAAATAGTTTAGCGGCCTGCCTTGAAAAGACATTAACTATTAAAAATGTATTAGGGACAGGAATATTTCGAGGGGTATGATCGATTACGCCCTTAAATATGTAAAAAAGTAAAGTGCCCCCGTCACGCCAAGTGGCGTATAGGGAATATGGTGTTAGTGACCATACATTTTACAGACCTTCAGCACATGATTTTTGGCGTAATATGGTCGGCATTACGCCCGTGCCGATTCACTTTCCCAGAAAAAAATTCGGTACCCATTTAAGGCTGGGTGAACCCTGAAGCCGTCGATTGGGATTGAACCCTACCCCTTACCCTTTGTAGTCTAGTTCACTAACCACTGAGCTATCGCGGCTCCTCCTTAAATATGTGCTACCTGATAATGGTCATCATGATGATGATAAAGACGATGGACTAAAAAGTAAAAAAAATTATATGATTCTTGGCGTATTCCTTCAAATATACCAAAATATCATTAACGAAAATAGAAAGAAAGACACAATAAAATATTAGAGATCGACATTCTCATGTTTTTGAATAAATGGAAGGAAGTTTGAACTGTGAATGTTGGGCAGTACATTCACGGTCTTATAGAGCTGCTCCAGTTGTGGGCTGCCGTGATTTCTCTCATTTGTAGCTTTGTGCCGCTACTTCCAAACCCCTCCACTCCCATTCATGTTATCATCACACTGCAACCTTATCCTGGTCCCTTACCTTCTGCTTAGGTCCAAATGTGTATAAAGAAACTGTTCTACATAACACACTGATCAGTTGATCACTTTTTGACCTATTAGTTCTGGCGCACACTCATCTATAGTTATTGCGCCCTTTGTTTTGCTCTATATAACACACTGACTGACTAACAGCTTATTGCTCCCGTGGTTTTGCTCTATAACAATTTTTCTTCTGAACTACAGCTTATGGCTCCCGTGATCTTGCTCTATAACAAATTGTCTTCTGTCCTATAGTTCATGGGGCCCGTAAATATTACTCAATAACAATGGTGCCCATGGTTTTGCGCTATAGCAAATTGACATGTGCCCTATAGTTTATGGTGCCCGGGATTTTCTCTCTTCGCCACTGGCCTACAGATGATGAGGTCCGTTGTTTTCTGCCTTCATTATAGCAATATGATGATGATGATGATGCGGTCGCCCGATGATTTGAGGTATTCTAGCGGATACGAACCGTAGACTTCCTCCTCGTCATCCGCCCTTAAAAGGACGTTAAGTGGACGTAGTTACGTTGTGTTGAAGTTTGCAGTGTAACACTGTGATATCTGCGCCTTTCGGCCCAACACATCCGACTTCAGCCGACATTTTTGAGTACCGGGTTTGTCTTCCCTCTTCGATCCCTGCTCGCTTGGCCAGACTAGACAGGTTAGTCTGTTTCTGGAGGCACCGCGGAGAGGTGTAGCAGGGTCTGGATGGTTCTGGTTCACCGATCCTGGCGCAAGCCATCAGTTATGAGTCACTGACGACTTCCAGCTCTGGTGCTGGGTGGGGCGCGCCTTCGCCTCCATTATAGCAATATGATGTTATCACTTTAAACGCTGTTGCATAATGTCTAGCTGTCTATAATGTATCACGATGTTTAGAGTCTCTCGATGATGAGTTATGACTATTGCCATCAGGACACAAGCCGCTTATTGCTTCTGGGAGCTGCTTGGCGGCCAGTGTTGATATTTCTGTTTTTTTTTTATCCATGGAGGCAGTAAGGTTATTCTTCGTTTTTTCTTCTCATTACAAAATAAACAAAGGGACAGTAAGTTTATGAAATAAAAGGGATGGGGCATATTAAACAAAAGAGATAAGGATAATTATTATTATTAACTCAAAGGGCGGTGATGATTATTATTAGCTCAAGTTGCGGGGGGGGGGGATTATTTTTAACACAAAGGGCGGTGATGATTATTATTAACTCAAGTGGCGGGGGGTGGGCGATTGTTATTAAATCAAAGGGGTGGTAAGTTATTTTATTTTAAATTAAACCAAGGAGGCGGTGAGTGATTTTGTTGTTGTTGTTAAACTTAAAACAAAGGGCGGCATGGATGAACTCTTGAAACAAAGGGCGGCGTGGATGAACTCTTGAAACAAAGGGCGGCATGGATGAACTCTTGAAACAAAGGGCGGCATGGATGAACTCTTGAAACAAAGGGCGGCATGGATGAACTCTTGAAACAAAGGGCGGCGTTGAGGACAAGTTAGCAAAAGGACGCGGATGAAGAGTTTATGAAGATCAAGGGAAATGCAGGGAGGTTTCTTTTCGAAAAAAACGTGGGTATTTTTAGGATGAATTAATGAAATCAAGAGGGTTGTGATGAAATGTTTATAGAATCAATGAAACAGTGAGTAAGTGTTTAGGAAACTATAGGAATAGTTTTGGAACCACTCAACTTGCGTCTGAGACCGACCTGTTGCAATGTTGTTGTTGCTGCTGCACTGAAATGTTCTTTTACCACCTTTAATGATCCTGAGCTAGGTCTATCACTCCTCTCCTCTCTTTCTCTCTGCCTCCACTTAACCCACATTCTTTGCCCATCCCACTTTGTCCTTTGCTTTTGCCTAAAGTCTGTTCTTATACTTGAGAAGCACGGCTGTAATAGCAACAAACGGGCAACTAACAGGGTAGAATTGATTTCATGGTTGCTCGTAACAGGTTAGAAGAGATGCTGTCGTAAAATGTTTGTGCCACATTCCGCTAACTAACCTTGGCCTACTGCTTCTGTTTTAGGTGTAACATGGTGGCTTTCTAGTGTTGAATTCTGGTTCAAGGAGCGAAATTCTGATAAATAAAACAACAAAGAAAAAGCTCCACCTAGGCACGGATTTACAGTACATGGCTGTCGTCGTGTTGGCACACTTCTCTTTTTGATACTCATCCATTTATTATAGTACTTCTTATTTGTATTTATTCTTCTGGTCGTTATTGTTAATAAGATATTATTATTAGTTTTATTATTGTTACTCTTCTTCTGATTAGCTGTTTCTGAATCATTAGTTTTCTTCCTTTTCTGCCATTAAAAGTGGACACGTTGTGTTGTGTGTGACAGCAGACTCATCAAACTACAGTATCTTTACTTGTTGATCTAAGTTCAACACATCCGACTTTGTGGGTTTATACAGATTACTTCATTTATGTCTAGAGCTACACCCTGCGAGTGTAAGTATTCGTGATCTTCATCAGTTTTAGTTCGCTGACCATGACGACACCATTAGTTATGTATGAGCCGTTGGCAGCTTTCAGTTGATGCCTTGTCTAGTATCTGGAGCCTCATTTGGGATACGAATTTGAAAGTGGAGTCAATCAAGTCGTGAGTGGACTCTGTTCCCTCCACCATCGAATATTATGGCTCTTTATTTTGTATCAGCTCCTTATTTTGTATCAGTTCTTGACTCTGTATCAGCTCTTGACTCTGTTTCAGCGCTTTATTTATTTAATCAGCTCTTGTGGGACTGTGTGGTCTAGAGGTTAAACGTCACTCTCTGGACAAGAATGCCCCAAGCGGTGCGAGTTTGTTTTTTTTTTTTTCCAAAAATCGAATCCGTTTTATTTTCGTGGCTTTACCTTCCCCTGGTCTAAGGGGTAGTAAGATTCGATGTCTAGCCCTGTTGGAAAATGGCGAGAACATGGGGTCTCGTGTGTACCCGCGCACGTTAAAAAACCCGAAACGTTAAAAGTCTAAAAGAGTAGGCCAAAATGGCTGCTGTCGGGCAAAAATTAGTTAAGCAAATCTACTCATCCATGCAAAAGACGGATGTATCGGACCGAAAGGCGCAGATGTCGTTAAGTTTGTCGTAAACTACCGACACAACACATGTACGTCGACTTAACAGGTGAACGTTAAGAAGGAGAAGAAGGTGCTTTTTAAAAAAAGCTTTGACATTTATCTTGTTCTAATCCAATAATTTATTTGCAATCAGCATAGATTTAATCGACTTAAATCCTGTCACGAAACACTGATATATATTCTTGACTTGCGTCCACCGTAACCTACAACCTAACCAGCATTTAAAAGAAACCACAAGGTCTATTGAGATCTCTTTGTGTTGAAATGCAAAACGTATTCTCTGCATTGAGGAAAAGTAGGTTGCGCTTGTCTTGGGATTATTTTTTTCTCTCTAATCCCTTAGCCTCGAATGCATTATTGTGCAGCCCCCTGCCGCTCTCCTGAACAGAAATGCAAATATTGTCGAAAGGGTACGTGTTAATGTTTCATCTGAGATTGACACCTTTTATATCAGCCAGTCACAATGCTAATGCCAGGCATTTGCTGTTGTTAATCAACACTAGAACTGTATGTAGTTTGTGCTAAGGCTAACATGCTTCTATTTTTAACTTCAGATTGATTATTTAGCTGTAGCTCACTTTTGTCACAGGTGAAGGACGATGGATAAACACACTTACTAAAAATATGGCAATACTACTCCTGTTTACGATGGATAAACACACTTACTAAAAATATGGCAATACTACTCCTGTTTACGATGGATAAACACACTTACTAAAAATATGGCAATACTACTCCTGTTTACGATGGATAAACACACTTACTAAAAAAATATGGCAATACTACTCCTGTTTACGATGGATAAACACACTTACTAAAAAAATATGGCAATACTACTCCTGTTTACGATGGATAAACACACTTACTAAAAATATGGCAATACTACTCCTGTTTACGATGGATAAACACACTTACTAAAAATATGGCAATACTACTCCTGTTTACGATGAATAAACACTCTTACTAAAAATATGGCAATACTACTCCTGTTTACGATGGATAAACACACTTACTAAAAATATGGCAATACTACTCCTGTTTACGATGGATAAACACACTTACTAAAAATATGGCAATACTACTCCTGTTTACGATGGATAAACACACTTACTAAAAATATGGCAATACTACTCCTGTTTACGATGGATAAACACACTTACTAAAAATATGGCAATACTACTCCTGTTTACGATGAATAAACACTCTTACTAAAAATATGGCAATACTACTCCTGTTTACGATGGATAAACACACTTACTAAAAATATGGCAATACTACTCCTGTTTACGATGGATAAACACACTTACTAAAAAATATGGCAATACTACTCCTGTTTACGATGAATAAACACTCTTACTAAAAATATGGCAATACTACTCCTGTTTACGATGGATAAACACACTTACTAAAAATATGGCAATACTACTCCTGTTTACGATGAATAAACACTCTTACTAAAAATATGGCAATACTAATCCTGTTTACGATGGATAAACACACTTACTAAAAATCTGGCAATACTACTCCTGTTTACGATGAATAAACACTCTTACTAAAAATATGGCAATACTACTCCTGTTTACGATGGATATACATTCTTCTTTCCTTCCTTCTTTACCTTTCAGCGCCTAGTGAGATGTAGTTTGCAGTCTTGTTCTCTTCTCTTGGCTACTCCTGCCGTTATGTTTCCTAGTGTTATTGAGTTATTTGCGGGTCATCATCATTACACTCCAAACATGTACATAAGTGCTGAGATTACCTCTTCAGCAAATCCCGCAGCGTCCAGCGACTGACGACTACGCCAGTTCTATGTTGGTTGATAAGTCTTCTTACACGCCCACTAAGTTTCTCGTTTCTGGCTGTGCCCAACTCCCATTTCCTTCATCCAAAGGAGTGACGTGGACTCATGCCTGTCGAAGCCCTGTGCCCTTCCCACATCTCGGAGGGTATTGATGATGTCCACCCGATCCATAGGTTGGCCATCTTCAACGACAACGTAGTCCTAGTGTTTCTAAGTATAATATAGATAAAAGATAAGTATATAAACTAAGAATATATAAGAACCGTATACTTATTACATTGATATACTTCTGAATGCTGAACAACAACAGAAAAGAAGGTTTTTATTTCACATATCCTATGATGACATTTCTCAAAACAATTTGGACAAACAAAACCAGTAACCAAGAATTGCTGAAGAGGTGACCCACTAGGATGTGGACGACAACAGGCAGCCGGTGGAGCCGGGCACGTTCGAGAAATAATCTCATTAATAGTCATAGCCGTCAAGTCAGTAGTGGTTTCCTGGTGGAAGGTGTAAGTGAGGCAGGCTAAAAATAGCCTGTCTGACGACAGTTGATACAGATGAACATTATAGACTCGATCTTGGACTTTCTAAAGAAAATAGCCAGATAGCCAAGCATTGCGCCAAGCAGAAGAGCATTGTTGTCGGTGCGTGTGCTTAACTGGTGTGATGAGGGAAGATTTCCGGTAACTGCTGTCTACCGTGGTTAACCTTACTCCTACAGACTTATTGAAAATGCTTTGTAAATAAACATGTGCTACACTCACGGATGACTTCAGTTTTGAAAATCCAGTCATTACTACAATATATATTAGAACTACTTTCAGTATTTGGAGAATGTGAATTATAGTGCGTTCACAACTGTTTGTCACTGTTTTAAAAATTGTACGTCTCGGCATTGGTGGAGTAAAAATGGTTGAAAATACATATTTATATCATCGTCAACCCTATGTCACATTTTTTCTTCTGTCGGACAATTATGAAAGATTTGGTCATCTTCAAGATATAGAAATATATATTATCGTCGCCTGATTACAATTGTTGAGTTCTACAGACTATAGTGTTTTTCAAAAATTTTTATTCACCAATTCTTAGATATACATGTTTTTTTCTTTAACAATGGCAAACTTTTGTGTGCGCCCTGTAGTTGAGGGGTACAAAGGTTGTCGAGAACTGGGGTTTCATTCACGTCATAATGTTATCTAGAAACATTTGTTAAACAGTGACCTCCAAGATAGCGTTAAGACCATGAGTCCACATTTCTACAAGAAATCTGGCAGAAACCCCGATGTGAATTGAACGTTGTTTGCTCTTGCTCACAGCTGTTTGCTATTGATATTTTAGTTGTCCTGTTAATGTTCTCAGTTCTGAACCATAACTTCAGTTCTGCTATGCCACATTAACATTCATCATAACAGATGCTATAACTTACAGTTTTACATTTGTGGTTTAAAATATTTCTTTTAATAAACACGACGGAACTAAAATATCAACAACATACAAACTCATCATCATAATCAAGTACCGGGCCTGCTGGCGTAGGTGATCACGTCTCTCCACAACTTTCGATCTCGACAGTTATTTATCATTTCTGTTGTTGATCTTCTGCCAAGCCATTCTCTTAAGCTGTCTGGTATTCTTTCTCTTTGCTTCCCTCTATCATTCGTCCCTCAATTTTCCCAGTTGTCACAATATATTCCAGCTATTCTCTTCTCATTAAATGGCAAAAAAATGATAATTGTTTCTTCCTAATATTGGAAATTAGCTCTCTTTTTGCTTTGGCCTCTTTTAGAACGTTTTCATTACTCTTCTTAGCTGTCCATGGTATTCTCAACATTCATCTGTAAAACCACATTTCTATATACACACTAACAAAGCTAGAATATTACATTATTTAGTATTTTTTAAAATTGGAACCACTCCAACAATATATCAATCTCAGGAATGAGTGGAATGTAGTTTCCTTCAGGATATCTTCATTCTTAAATATAGCTACATTTTTTTGGAATTCAAACTAAAATTGCACTTTGAGATTATATCAAGCAGTCTGTGCTACAAGGGAAACATCAATTGTAGATCTTTAACAAAGTAGGTCAAAGCAGCATTAACCCTAGCTTTTAATACTCATCGCTTGCCAGTCTCCATCGTTGTCATAGCCAGCTAGGAGAAAGGGAAAACAATACAGATATATTCACGTTTGAAGAAAAAGTGTTTCAGCTACTTCGGAATTTGTACTAAATGTTTTGGAAAGTTTCATTTGTCAGTACCAGCATTCATTCTAAGGATAAAAATGTTACGCTAGTCTATCACTTACATCTAATGTTAATGCCGTTGAAATTGTTTTGCTGCCGAGCTTAATTGTCAAGGTAAACATGTTGTTAGGCTTTGACAAGCGCTACAGCATTTAATAGAAATGTAATTACAGTATTTTAGTTTGTGGCGGTGCCCTGATCGCTTCACTCGCTGAGAGCTCGAAGTAACTGATGTGTTTTGTGAGTTATTGATAAGGTGTGCTGTTGTATCAAATACTTGACATCTTGTGTACGTGCTTGCACGCTTGTTTTTATATATGTTTGTGTATTAAACACAATTATTATTACCCACTGCAGATTCAGTCCACGATTTGGCTCTCCGCTGAATTCAAAAGAAAGGATGCGGTAAAATAAAGACAGAACGGAGAAGACTGACACAGTAGAATATAGATATAACGGAGAAGACTGGCGCAGTAGAATAGAGATATACCGGAGAAGACTTGCACAGTGGAATAGAGATTAAACGGGGAAGACTGACGCAATAGAATAGAGATATACCGGAGAAGACTGGCGCAGTAAAATAGAGATTAAACGGAAAAGACTGCACATTAAAATAAGATGTAACGGAGAAGACCGGCGCAGTAGAATAGAGATATAACGGAGAAGATCAACATCACCATCAGGTTACGTGTCCTTTGCAGAACGTTGCATTCACCACAGCCGGTCTGAAAGAATCTTTGTCTGAGGCCAGATCCCCCACTTCTTCTGTTGTCATATGCAAAGTCTCCTTGATGACTTGAAACCACCTTCTTGGTTTGCCCCTGATGCGTGGCCCAAGAACCATGCCTTTCATTATTGTTCTTTCCAGCCCGATGTGGTTATATTATTTTAATGTCCTCTATATAATGGTGTTTATAAGTCAGTTCTTTTTAATGTTTAAATCTGTTAATATCTTCATTGCTCTTGTTCGTTATCCAAAGTATCTTAACTCTTTCCGTACGAAAGCATTTTATCAATAGCAACGGAAGAGATTTCAGAGACAACCTTTTTCATGGTTTTAAGAATCAATCTACATATTTATATTTATCTAACATATTCAACATTTATATATGAATTTTTAGATAATTAAACAGGGTATTAGATTTCCCCAATACCAAGATGATATAAAACTTGTAAAGAGAATATGGTTTGATGACGGTTCACACTAATCAAATTGAGAGTGACGCACAGTGCGTCGAAACGTACGGAGTGAGTTAAGGAATTTTCTGTAACATTTTGTTTCGAATCAATCTATTTTCTTCCTTGCTGTTTGCGAGATTGTCCATTATTCATGACCATACGTTGTCCGGGGAAGATACATGTACTCAGTGATTTTAGTTTTACAGCCTTGCTGGTATTATGCCATATGTTCTTCATGGCGTTATGTTTTGCTCTTGCTAATCTTCTTTTGATCTCTTTCTGACGTCTCCTTTGAGTCTCCACTGTTAGTTATTACAGGTCCCTGATATTCATAGTTTATTACAATTTCAAGTTCTTTACTATTGATGCTGATTTTTTTTTGGCTTGTCAATGAACATTAACTGAGTTTTCTGTATGTTTAGTTAGAAGTTTTGCTCTTCACTGTGTTTTTTTTTTTTACACACCCATTTGTCTCTTTTAATCCTTCAGCACTGTTTGAGAGAAGGACTGTGTCATCAGCGTATCTGAGTTCTGGAATTGTATTGCCATTTATTGTGAAAGGGTCGAACTGAACAATTCTGTCATTGTTTCTGACAATTCTCATGATGTTCTTAGCACAGATGTTGAACTGGTATGGAGAGAGGATGCATCCCCTGCTTCACCCCTTTTTGTACCTCAAACCAGTTTGGTGTTTCGCCCACTATCCTGATAGCTGCTTGCTATTCGTGATACAGTAATTCGATAAGTTGTATTATGCGTGTTGGTAAGCCCGTATCTTTCATGATGTTCCACAGTTTCTGATATTGTACGCAGTCAAGGGCCTTGGTGTATTCTTTGAAGTATGTATGCAGCTTCCAGAGAAGATAGGAAATGTAAAATAGAGACTTGACAGAGAAGACTCCCTCAGTAAAATAAAGGCTTAAAGATGACTTAAGACAATTTATGTGGCATCAAAGAAACAGATAGCGACAATTAAAGTAGAGGCACAAATCTATACGACGAGGGCCCAAAAAAGGAACTGCATAAAAGGAAGTAAAATGTAGATGGAATGAAAGGTCAAAATATGATCAACATAAAATTGATTGAAACAGAATTATTGTTTACTAGTGACTCCACCACATATGGACACCAAGAAACATAGTTATTGCTCAGTAGTTCCAAATGTGGACACCAAGAAACATATATTATCATCATCAAATAGTGCCGTGTCTTGCTCAAAAAGTTGGCTGCCATTGAGCACCAAACTCTTGCCCTGATGGTGGTGTACGCTCTCATAGGTTCTTCTGTCCATCTCTTGATGTAATCAGTCCTCTTTAGTCTTTTATCTGCCCATGCCTCGTTCACATTAGAAAGAAACAAATAATTTTATTTTAAAATAGGAAAAAAAAAATAGCCAATCGAAGGACCGCATAAAAGGTTAAAGTAAATTCTAGATTGAATGAAAGGGAACAAGTTAGTAAACTTAGAATTTACTGAAAGAAAATTAGTGTTCAGCAGTTCCACATAATGGAAGTAAACAAGTTGACCTATATCCATGATAGGACGAATGAGAAGAGGTCTTGTAATTCCATACAATGCAAGGTTTACACAAAACGATTAAAGGACGCAGAGCTCTAGATGATGATTCTCGGAGTAAGATGGAGTGATAGCATGAAAGAGACATACCACCATGTGACTGGGGGCTGCCTGGAGAGTGAGAGCCACTAGAACTTTGTATATCCCTCGATCCCCGCAATGAAGAGAAAGAATAAACTACAACAATATCTGCCAGCTGATATATTCGATGTGAAAACAATGTAATGTTCCTGGGAGGGGTGTGTTGTGTGTGTGAAAACAATGTAATGTTCCTGGGAGGGGGTGTGTGTGTGAAAACAATGTAATGTTCCTGGGAGGGGTGTGTGTGTGTGTGAAAACAATGTAATGTTCCTGGGAGGGGTGTGTGTGTGTGTGTGAAAACAATGTAACGTTCCTGGGAGGGGGGTGTGTGTGTGTGTGAAAACAATTGTAATGTTCCTGGGAGGGGTGTGTGTGTGTGTGTGAAAACAATGTAACGTTCCTGGGAGGGGTGTGTGTGTGTGTGTGAAAACAATTGTAATGTTCCTGGGAGGGGTGTGCGTGTGTGTGTGTGAAAACAATGTAATGTTCCTGGGAGGGGTGTGTGTGTGAAAACAATGTAATGTTCCTGGGAGGGGTGTGTGTGTGAAAACAATGTAATGTTCCTGGGAGGAGTGTGTGTGTGTGTGTGTGAAAACAATGTAATGTTCCTGGGAGGAGTGTGTGTGTGTGTGAAAACAATGTAATGTTCCTGGGAGGAGTGTGTGTGTGTGTGTGTGAAAACAATGTAATGTTCCTGGGAGGGGTGTGTGTGAAAACAATGTAATGTTCCTGGGAGGAGTGTGTGTGTGTGTGTGTGTGTGTGTGTGTGTGTGTGTGTGTGTGTGTGAAAACAATGTAATGTTCCTGGGAGGAGTGTGTGTGTGAAAACAATGTAATGTTCCTGGGAGGGGTGTGTGTGTGTGTGTGAAAACAATGTAATGTTCCTGGCAGGAGTGTGTGTGTGTGTGTGAAAACAATGTAATGTTCCTGGGAGGAGTGTGTGTGTGTGTGTGAAAACAATGTAATGTTCCTGGGAGGAGTGTGTGTGTGAAAACAATGTAATGTTCCTAGGAGGGGTGTGTGTGTGTGTGTGAAAACAATGTAATGTTCCTGGGAGGGGTGTGTGTGTGAAAACAATGTAATGTTCCTGGGAGGGGTGTGTGTGTGAAAACAATGTAATGTTCCTGGGAGGGGTGTGTGTGTGAAAACAATGTAATGTTCCTGGGAGGAGTGTGTGTGTGTGTGTGTGAAAACAATGTAATGTTCCTGGTAGTGTGTGTGTGTGAAAACAATGTAATGTTCCTGGAGGGGTGTGTGTGTGAAAACAATGTAATGTTCCTGGGAGGGGTGTGTGTGTGAAAACAATGTAATGTTCCTGGGAGGGGTGTGTGTGTGAAAACAATGTAATGTTCCTGGGAGGAGTGTGTGTGTGTGTGTGTGAAAACAATGTAATGTTCCTGGTAGTGTGTGTGTGTGAAAACAATGTAATGTTCCTGGGAGGGGTGTGTGTGTGAAAACAATGTAATGTTCCTGGGAGGAGTGTGTGTGTGTGTGTGTGAAAACAATGTAATGTTCCTGGTAGTGTGTGTGTGAAAACAATGTAATGTTCCTGGGAGGGGTGTGTGTGTGAAAACAATGTAATGTTCCTGGGAGGGGTGTGTGTGTGTGTGAAAACAATGTAATGTTCCTGGGAGGGGTGTGTGTGTGTGTGTGTGAAAACAATGTGATGTTCCTGGGAGGGGTGTGTGTGTGTGAAAACAATGTGATGTTCCTGGGAGGGGTGTGTGTGTGTGTGTGAAAACAATGTAATGTTCCTGGGAGGGGTGTGTGTGTGTGAAAACAATGTAATGTTCCTGGGAGGGATGTGTGTGTGAAAACAATGTAATGTTCTTGGGAGGGGTGTGTGTGTGAAAACAATGTAATGTTCCTGGGAGGGGCGTGTGTGTGAAAACAATGTAATGTTCCTGGGAGGGTGTGTGTGTGTGAAAACAATGTAATGTTCCTGGGAGGGTGTGTGTGTGTGAAAACAATGTAATGTTCCTGGGAGGGTGTGTGTGTGGAAACAATGTAATGTTCCTGGGAGGGGTGTGTGTGTGAAAACAATGTAATGTTCCTGGGAGGGTGTGTGTGCGCTTGTAAACAATGTAATGTTCATGGGAGGGTGTTAATCAAGCTACATCTCTCTCTTCAGTCTGGGGTATTTCTGGCTTACACAAAGCACTTAGTAATCTTATTTGACAGCCAACGCAAATATTAGAGCTGTGCTCCTGTACCCTTTTGGTTCTAATTTAAAAAAAAAAAAAGAAAAAAAATGTTATCTTCATGGACACACTTGCACAAAACACTTACGTTACCTTTGCTTCGATTTTGGGTGGTCCTGCCAATCTCTATTAGACTTGATTGGTTGAAATTAAAATAATTTAAAAGGAAAAAAAAAGATTAGAAGCAGAATCGAAGGGGAAATAACTTCAATATTGTTTTGTTACAGCCGTGAGTTATGTCAACATATACAACTAGAACTTGGTAATATATTCGATATTAAGCACGTTTTTGCTACTTTTTTGTTTGTACACCCAACACTCTGGTTGTAAAGATAACAGAAGGCAGGCAGTATCTTTGAGTAAAAGATAACAGAAGATAATATGTTTGAGTAAAGATAACAGAAGATAATATGTTTGAGTAAAGATAACAAATAGCAAAGTTGGAGTAAAGATAACAGAAGACGTTTGAATAAATCAACAGGGATAAAACATAAATAATTAAAATTACAAATACACCAGAGGACAGTACAAATCTAAATCATCAGACATTGGAAAAGTAAACCACTATGTATATCTTGGTAGTAACATAGATCAAGAAGGTGAAACTGAGAAAAAGATCAGAAGCAGGAAACAAAGAAACATACCAGAAGCAGGAAAGCAGAAGCAGCAATACATTTTAAAAACCTGAATAAAATATGAAAATAAAAAATACTAAGCAAGAAAACTAAATTTAGAATATTTAATCGTATTATCAACCCTTACCTATGCATGGGAAAGCTAGAAAACAACCCTAGGGATCAAGAGAAAAACGCTTTTGAAGACAAATGCCTAAGAAGAATACTCAGTGTACAGTGGAATTAATTCAAGACTAATATGGAGATGAGAGAAATAGCCTGCAGTCAACGATCTCTTCTACAACTAGAAAGAGAAGATGGACATAGGTCGGGCATGTGTTGAGAAGAGACAACAAAACAGGCTCGGCTCATCTGTGGGAAACACCAGGATGCAAAATAAGAGATTAATACCTAAAAAGAACACTAATAAGAAAAGCAAAGTTGGCAGGCATAGACTCATTAGATAAGATCAAACTTCTCGCCCAGAATAGTCATGGATGGCAAAATTCACTACAAGCTCAATGTGACGTCTAACAGCGCTGGAAGGATCTAGAATCAAGTATGTTTGAGTAAAGATAACAGAAGGCAATATGTTTGAGTAAAGATAACAGAAGGCAATATGTTTGAGTAAAGATAACAGAAGGCAATATGTTTGAGTAAAGATAACAGAAGGCAATATGTTTGAGTAAAGATAACAGAAGGCAATATGTTTGAGTAGAGATAACAGAAGACAATATGTTTGAAGCATGATGTTGAAAGTGAGTATTTTATTGCTACTCTATAGAACCACTATTGTTTTGTAGATGCTGATAGTGGGCTGCGGAGGTCCTGCAAGGACCTTTGTATGTTTATAAATGCATTCTAGTCTTCTTTTGGATTCCATTTATTATTATATTCGGTTTATAGTATGAAAAAAGCTTGAAAATAATGTTATCTTTTATAAGCTAATCTTCTATGAACGTCATTTAAACAAAAAAAATGTAGCGATTTTATTTGGTGCTGTTGTCATTCTGTGTATACCTAAAGAAGATGTGGCCTCACCATATCAAACTTTGCTGATATTGACTATGTGCACTTATCATTCAGACTAGATAAACCAATTATAGGTAAACAGATCTTATATCATCTCAATATAATTATTGTTTTCATATGTAATGGATCACTGTAAAAACACACACATATATGTGGGAGAATAACTTAAGGTGAATGCATATGATGAGATAACAGATACAAAGAGTACACCATAAAACAATTTGTGTGCAATCTGAGAGACAGCCAAGGGACATTGAGAGACTAACATGTATCTGGAATATAAATAAAACTTGGGTGAAAATAAAGTAGCTGTTTTAGACATAGAGAACAATTTTTTTTATTATATCTCCTATTTTGGGACTGTCAGTGTTAGTTGATTCTTTTGAAGCTGAAGACAGTACATTGAGTAGAGATTATTAAAACCTTTCTGTGCTTGATTCATTGATGCTATCCTTCTAGTGTCATCAGGCTTTGCACACCATGTCTTGCCAAAAGCCTTTGTTCTGGCAAACCTCTCAACCTCATCAAATGCTAGCTGTTCTTGCCTCTCTCCTCAGAGTTTGTTATTAGTGTTTTGGGGTTGTTTTTTTTGGGGGGTCAAACTTGTTTCTTTTGCTTACTCCTTTCCTATTGAGGGCCTGTTTCATGATTCAGCTGCTGAAGTAACTGAGCAATTATGGTTTTGCTGAGAACAACTAATAGAAATTAAACACACACTACCTTCTATAACCATAGCAGTTTCTCTCAATTGTTGGTTTGTTTTAAATTATCCCATAATAAAAAAACAAAAGGACACAGTGTACATGTGAGGGTCATCTGTAATATATACATTTTTTTTTAAAGTATTAATAGATGAGATATCTAAATTATTGCCTGTGTCACTTTTCTATTTAATATGTGTTTAGAAATGCCATAAAAGTAATAGCAAAATCTTATATCTTTACAGATATGAACGGCACTATACACCAAATGTATCATTGGCACCGTCATTAGGTCAAAAGGTCTCTCCTGATGACGAGGAAGAGGAGATGAATGAGAAACCAATGACATCTCAAACCAGCATCAATGAATGCCTCACATCAGAGTTAAACATTAGAAAAGCATTGTCTGGAGGTTGTAAATATGAGATAGAGCCAAGGGACACAGTTGAATACGATATAGCAACTGACACAGAAGACTCCAGCATGGCATCTCCTACTGAGAGTGAGTAATGACCGTTCATCAACTCTGTCCTTTCACATCATATGATTTGTGACTGGTTTTTATGTCTACTTTTATTGCATAAATAAATGCAATCTTGAGCCGCTTGTGAATCAGACTTTAAAAAAAATTATTTAGAGAAAAATCTTAAACTAGCATCATCCAACTTGGGTGCCATGACACCCTCGGCTTACTTTTCCTGCCACCTGTGCTGGTATTGCTGTACCTCAATGGATAATGAACAAGCTAGCACAATCCTTCAACAAACCAAGAAATTCAAGGGACTAGCAGGTCAACTCATGTTGATGAATAGACCAAGAAGAAACAGACTCTAGGAAATGTCATTTACAGCCTAGGACAAAGAGAAATCAGCAACAACTGAATGCTGGCAATCTCAACTTCTGCAGTTATTTTACCAGCGTGCACGTCCACCCATATGCAGGGAAAATAACAACTTTTTTTTCAACTTTTTGGTTACATTTTCATCATCATCATGTGCCATACCAGTTTAAGTAGGCAATCATGTTCTTCCACAATTTTCTATCCACTGTGCATTGTATCAATTCTGTTGTTGACTGTTTTCCATGCCATGACACCAAGCTATCTAGTATCTTCTCTATTTGTTATTCATGATCTCTCTTTCTCTGTATTTTGGCAGTTGTAACTAAGTATTCCAACTTTCCTCTTCACATGGTGTGCACAAAGAATGTTGATTGTTACTTTCTGATGTTTCTTAGGAGCTCCCTTTTTGTGTTGGCCTCTTTGAGAATAACCTCATTGGTCTTTTTTAATTGTCCAGAGAACTTTCAATTTTCTTCTGAGAATTCCTATCTATGTAGTATTTAATCATCTTTTCTGCTACATTTTAGGCAATGATAAAGAGAAAAAGGCAAAGTCACACACAAATATATATAATAATTCACCAGTCTAGACAACACATTTCCTTCATTTCTAAGTACACTTGTGTATACTGTTATAATAATTGAACAGAGTGGGACAAAAATTATGAAATCAAGAAAACATGACACTGTGGCTACTCCTACATGAAAATGCTGCAACAAACTCTTTGTTCGGTGCTGATGTTCTGCTTAAGAAGCTCTTTCTGCTAGAACTTTCTTTGTATGTATATTTAAAATACAGTTGTCTGACCGTTCATAATTTTTGTTATCATTATTCCTTTCATCCAGGGTTTAAAAAAAATATATATATAATATCTTGTATTTAAAAAATGTGTTCATGGTCTACTTCTCATACTATCACATTAATTTTGAATCAAGTACTTGTATCCATGGGAAGGATATTTATTGTAGCTGAAGCTTTGTTTACACGTCTTCTGAAATTATGTTAATTTCAAATTATAAATAGTAGCATTAAAATCTGATGTAATTAGTCACTCAATTTGTTATGCAACAGGCTGCAAGGATATACATCTCTGTGATGTACCAATTTATGAGAGTACACTAGAGCAAGAGATGGACATGATCCGTTCAGTGCTGGAAGGCAAGGTGGACCCATCACAGGATGCGCAAGCACGTTTCCTCCAGGATTACTCCAAAATGAGAGCAAAGACAGAAGAGACTGTGCAGTGGTTGCTGCGTGAAATTGGAGTTCTGAAGCGGGTAAGTTTTTTTTACATGGTTTGTTTGATAAATGCTTCATTGATGGGGTCTAATGAGTGGTCTAGAGGTAAGACATTGGTCATTGGACAAAAAAGGTTCCAAGTGGTGGATTTTTTCCCCCTTTGAATTTGCTTTTTATTTTTTGCTTTACCCTCTCCTAAGAAGTAAGATCCAATGCATAAGCTTTCTTGGATGTCAGTAAAAACAAAACGATCATACATACCTTCTGCATACATAAAATAACCAGTGGCAGTTGAAAAAGAGTATGTCAAAATTGTCACTGTCTGGGCAAAATTGTTAAGTAATTAAAAATATAACCATGCCAAAGATTGATGTTAAGTAATGAAAAATATAACCATGCCAAAGATTAGGGTGAAAGGCACAAATATTTCAATTTGCTGTTCACAAGCAACATAGTAAAACCACACCCTCTTATAAGATGAACACCAAAGATGAAGTATAATTGCATGTTTTTTCTGTAAATATTTTCTTAGTTTTATTGTTGTAATCAATTAGTTGGTAAAGCCACAGAACCAGATGAAATTCCTTCAGAAGCCATCAAAACAGATATTAACACCTCTACCAAGATGTTACATAATCTATTAGATAAAATTTGGGAGAGGGAAGAAATACCTAAAGACTGGAAAGAAGGTTATATGATCAAACTACCAAAGAAAGGAAGTTTACAGGCGTGCACAAATTATAGGGGGAGGGGGATTATGCTACTATCAGTGCCAGGAAAAATATTAAGCAGAATCATTCTGGAGAGACTAAAAGATGCCATAGAGAAAAATTTGAGAGATGAACAAGCAGGTTTTAGGAAGAACAGATCATGTGCTGATCAAATAACTACTCTACGTTTAACAGTTGAACAAAAGTTTAGAACTACAGTCCCCACTTTATATTGTATTCATACATTACGAAAAAGCATTTGATAGTTTTGACAGGAATGCTTTGGAGGTTGCTGAGTCACTACGGAATCCCCATATTAACCTGATAAAAATAATGTATGAAGGAATGAAATGTAGTGTTGTGCATGAAAGGTGGCTTACAGAAGCATTTGAAATAAGAACAGGAGTAAGGCAGGGATGCCTTCTGCCTCCATTTCTCTTTCTACTGGCCATAGATTGGATTATGAGAATAACTCAAAACAACAGAAATGAAATCCAGTGGTCACTGACCAAGCAACTTAATGATTTAGACTTTGCTGATGACATAGCTCTCCTATCACACAGCCATCAACAGATGCAGGATAAAATTAATATACGTAATGAGAGATCACAACAACTAGGACTGGAAATTAATAGAGATAAGATCAACATTATGAGAATTAATGCAGTTGGTAATAACCAAATAAAATTAGGAGAAATACCTCAACTAGGCGTACAATCTTATATATATCTGGGCAGTAATATAGATAAAGAGGGAGGAACAGAAAATGATATCAAAAGCAAGAGGAGCTTTTGTTGCAATGCAACATATATGGAAGTCCAAAGAAATTAGGTTAAATACAAAAATAAAAATTTTCAACTCCAATGTTAAGTCGGTCCTATTATATGGCTGTGAAACATGGAGAACAACAAAATTGACAATCATGAAGATACAGACTTTCATTAATAGATGCTTATGCAGAATAAAAGGATGGAAATGGTAGGACAAAATCACTAACATAGAATTATGGAAATGTACCAGTCATATACCAGTGGATAAAGAGATACAGCGAAGACGATGGCGCTGGATAGGATGCACGCTGCGGAAGCCAACTGAAAGCATTACATGACAGGCCCTTTTTGGAATTCCCAGGGAATAAACAAAGAGGAAAACCAAGAAATTCTTGGAGAAGACAGACAGAATCAGAGATGAAGATGATGGGGAAGACTTGGAATCATCTTAAAAGAATGGCAAGAAACAGAACGACTTGGAAAGTGTTTGTTGAAGACCTATGCTCCACAGGGAGCTGAAAGGTAGAGGAAGATGAAGAAAAAAAGAATCAATTAGTTGGATTAAAATATGTTGCTACTTAACTGTGTCATTGATGACGAAGTGTTTTGAACAGTTGCAGATTCTAGGCATGCACAAATGAGGCAAAAGCATCCTCTGACAATAATCTGACATGGATAATAAATTCCCTATGGTTGATAAAATCCTGCTACTATGATTAGATGTTGTTGAAGATGTCTTGCCTTGAAAAATATCAGCAAAGACCAGAAACAAAGAAGAGCACAAAGAAGAATGTGAATAGAGTGGATCATTGAAGTGGAAAAATATGTGTTTATTTCTTCTTATTTATGTTCTTGACAATCAGGGGCAAACACACCTTGAGGGTCAAAAATAAAGTTCTTTCACTTAACAAAAATTGTAGATGCTTCAAGTCTGGTCTTCACTGTATATGTATTCTCTTTTATTTTTGTTCTCTCGTCTTTTGCTAGTCCTTCATTGCACAACAGTTAGTGTGATTGTGTACAGACCTGTACTGAGTATGTAGCTGGTCCAACTTTAACATTTGTCAGTTGATGCTGCTCTCTCCTTGAACAGTTCTAGATTTCTGGTTTTGTTTGATTAAAATATTCTCCAAAGGTGGGCTGTATGGAAATGATGGCAATTTCCTTCTTTTGTTTTTCAGCATTCTTGTCATCATAAAGACAAGGAAACCACATAACTGTCAATTTATTATTATAAAAAATCTCTTTCTCTCTCTCTCTCTCTGTTTTTTTTTTTTTATTTAATTTTTTTAAAGAAAAGTCAGTGAGTCTAGAAATAAAACAAAAATGGTTTAAGAACTTAAACAAATAAATAAAAAAACCAGATTAAATCATACTACATATGTTGAATATATAGAAAAATATGGAAATATATGAGAGATCATATTCTGAAAAAGCTGAAAGCACATGAATAATAGAAAAGAAATAGTGTGAGGAGAGACATAAAAAGATTTGCAAATAAAAGTTTGTCAAAGTACACCTGCAAGGCATGAAACAGGGGGTGTTGAATGCCTATTGCAGCTAGACAATAATGTCGGGATAAGGCTTGCAGTTTCTCTAAACAGTAGATGTCATTCTGTGGGCATGGAATTTCTCCTGCACAATATGTCATGGTCGCTAGTAACATATGTATATTAAAAAAAAAAAAAAGTAAAGTACCCCCGTCATGCCAAGTGGCATATAGGGAATATGGTGTTAGTGACCATATATTTTATAGACCTTCGGCACATGATTTTCAGGGTAATGTGGTCGGTATTACGCCCGCACCGCTTTACTTTCCCAGAAAAATCCAGTACCCATTTAAGGCTGGGTGAACCCGGAAACCGTCAGTTCGGATTGAACCCTACCCCTTGTCCTTTGTAGTCCAGTTCACTAACCACTGAGCTATCAGTAACATATGTCCTGCAACATAAATATCAAAGTGGAGTCATATATTAAACTTCGCCATACTTGGCCAACAGCATCTAGAGTGAGGGAGTCATTGCTTTTCTTCACTGTTATTTCCATCCTCAACTCTACCCATTTTTTTTTTTAGTTGGGCTGATTGAAGATTGTTAAAATAGAATTGAGCATTCACCTCATTTGATAGTAAGAATAGTTTAGTCGGCAGATCATCTTTATTGCACAATGGATAACTCCATAGTGCTCACATCCCCTCCTCAGCACTTTTCCCTGTATGAAGCATGCCCTCCACACACTAGTGAAAGCACTGTAATCTCTTACAACATGCATGGCAGGTGACAGAGACTCTGTCCTTTTTTTCACTCATCGGGGTCAGGGCCTTGTTAGCCTAATGGGCATTTAAGAATGGTGATTAATATAAATTAAATTGACTCTAATAATTCTTACCTCTCATCAAACAGTGTTATATTTAGAAAGTGCCATCTTTACTTTCCAGGAGCTTGAAAATGTTCGTAGACAAAACTTACAGTTGGGTGAATTAGTGTCCAAGACAGAGATAGAAAAGAGGAACTTGGCCTTAGAAAAAGAGTATGCCCTGAAAGAAGCCAGGTCACAGAAACAACAGTCACAAATTCATAACAAGGTGAGACTTCACTTTCATTCAAGATGTTCACTCAATCTTTTACATCATTGCTCTCTCTCTCTCTCTCTCTCTCTCTCTCTCTCTCTCTCTCTCTCTCTCTCTCTCTCTCTCTCTCTCTCCTCTCTCCCTCCCTCCCTCCCTCCCTCCCTCCCTCCCTCCCTCCCTCCCTCCCTCCCTCCCTCCCTCCCTCTCTCTCTCTCTCTCTCTCTCTCTCTCTCTCTCTCTCTCTCTCCTTTAGAATTGTACAATTTTAATCTGACAGTTCAGATAGGAAGATAGATGGGGGTTGGAGGCATTGCACGACGGGCTAATAGAGAATACTTGAAAACAATCACCAGAATTAATATTTGACATTCTAGAGGGAGGAACTAAAAACACTACAGGATGAAGTCCACTTGATATGATAGGAGTATCTGAAGAAATGAGAATCTTGGCTCTAGAATCAAAGTTGAAGGAAGTGATGTTTGGTGGTAATGAGGAGTATATGTTGTGGAGTCTGAAAGTGGACAAATTACGAAGTTGAAGTTGTAATTATGAAGTGGCTTCTGCGCTCATCTTGCTGATCAGGTGATCCTGGTTGGATTAACAAATGTGCCACTTTTGTTCTCTAAGGCACAGTCATAGTGTTCATCAGCCCACATCTGAAAATTTGTACCGTTTCTGGAAAAGCAGAAATTCTTGGTGCTTTGCTGACCACTTCTGCTATAGATCGAAAAAAAAAAAGGGTTAAACCATTCTACATAAAATATTGAATATATACAGAACTATGGAATTATAGGGAGATCATATTCTGAAAGAGCCGAAAGCACGTGAATAATAAAAAAGAAATAGTGTGAGGAGACATGAAAAGACTTGCAAAGAAATGTTTGTCAAAGTACACCTGCAAGGCACCAAGAAACAGGAGGTGTTGAATACCTATTGCTATAATCACAGCTATAAGCCGTTTTTTTTTTACTTTCAAAATTGGGGTCTGGATGAACTAGAGATAAGACATCCACCCCTGGACAAGTTGGAATGGTGGACATTTTTACACAAAAAAAAAAAATCTCTCTTTTCTCTTCTACCCCCCCCCGCTTTAACTGTCCCCCTGTCTTTCGGTAGGGAGGGAGATTTGATGTCTAGCCCTCTTGTATAATGGTGAAAAACTGGTCCAATTTGCACTCTTCACACGATACAGACTACATACTCTTGACATTTAAAAGTCTAAAAGAGTAGCTCAACGACCATGTTCTAATTACCAATGATAAACATAACTATGTGTCTGTCATTTAGACATTGGACAAAGTCACCACTAATCTCATGTGTTAATATAAAATAAGCATAAAATCATTTGGAGTGCTACTGTAAAGCTGACAACAGGAAAATAAAAGATAAAAAAGGGTTACAGTTTCATGTTGGAGAATGATGACACAACCTGACATTGTGGTCAAGCAAGGCCTTTGTGGGGACACAGGTAAAATAGACAGGCACAGAAGCAAAAAGAAACTAATAATTTTAGAGAATGCTTATCTGAACTAATCCTTTGAAGGTTATTCAATGAATGAGATGGACAGACAGAAAAAAACAGCCAGGGAGAAAGAACACTTTGGGTTTGGGGGGTGGGGGCCTACACAATTAAACAATAGCTAAATTATAAGCAGCATGCACCAGGAAAAGAGAAATATGGGCACTCAAATTCAAAGAGAATAGTTTACATAAATAATGGGGTAGAGATACTAGAAAGTGTCTGGACAGAAAGCAGATGTTGTATGAGAATGCCAGAGACAGCCACCAGAACCAGATGATACATTATACTGCCTACATGATGATGGAAATAACCACAGAGTTCTGTCAGAGCATCAGAACCATTGACATCCCAGAAGATGAATGGTTACACAACTACCTGTTCTTTTTCCATAAGCCAGGTAAAGATAAGTCCACGTTGAGTGAGTATCATTACCTTGCAGAATGTCTATGGCAATGTTCCCAAACACTCATCTAGATAAAGCCATCTTTTAAAATGTAGCAGTGCACAGATTTATGGACTGTTGCTAAACAAACAAGGTTGGCTATAGGTAGAGCAAAGATACTGCAAACATCTTTGCATATGACATATTTGAGTCTTGTCAGAAAAGCCACCCCCTGTAGCCTTCCATCTCGAGGATGCCTATGTTTGTATCGCTACTTTGTGAGACAGGCCTTGACTTGTAGTTCATGCACTGGATAGCATCAGTGCTGGTGTCTGCAGTCTGATTGTGTATTTGAAATGTAGTTGTAGTTAATCAAAGGCCCGGTATCGCTGCAAACCAATTAAAATCCATAATTGCTCAACCGCCAGTGGCATCATCCGAATTAACTTCTCATCTCATTGAAATATCCAAACAAAGAAAGGCAGCTGCAGTCTACATCATAGCAGTTACAGCACATGCCAAAAGACATAAGGCGCAGCGGTTTCGAAAGTGAACGCATCTGAACTATACTTCGTCACACAATATCATCATTCATTGTAAGCAATCAGAATATCGAAACATAATACATTAGAAATATATATGAACACAGATGGAAAAAAAAAGCATTTATCATTAGCAAATATAAGTAATCTTGTCCCCAAAAAAAAAAAACTAATAGAAATATCTGAAAGTAACATTCACCACTTAACATAGAATTCTGTTTGAATTGATGCTTTCATATTTGTAATTCTTTCACTAATTGCTAGTATAATTTTGACATATCACTCATAAGCTGTGAAATTTTTCAACCATAATTAATGTGTAAAGGTAAAAGGTAAAGTACAAGACTTGAACCGGCATCTTAGCACGCGAATTTACACCCATATGTGCTCGGCCGCCTATCCAGAAATGTTTCGATATTTCTGTATAGTGTAGCCTCAAGCATCAAAACTCAGATGCGAAGTGACATTCCTCACCTTCCCAGGGTAATACCCTGGTACCCGTTCTGCCAACGACTGGGTCGACCGTGGGGGTATTTTTTTTTTCCAACCACGAGTACAATTCACACTGCTCCCAGCGGGAATCGAACACGGGTTGTCCGAACATCGGTAGTCCAGTCGGGTGGTTTTCCCAACTAGACTACTGAGGCCCCCAAATTAATGTGTCTGAAAATATAGTGCTCATATCAGCAGTTTTCAGGTAAGAAAACACAGATGTTTGTCAATAAATATTGATGACTTTATGATGAAAAATAAAATATTTCCCTTTCATAATTCCATTACAGATAGATCTGGAGCTGGAAAATCGACTTAGGAACATGAAGGTGCTGTATCAGGAGGCATGCAATGACAACATTGCTCTTCGGCGTGAGCTAGCTTCTATGTCTGAGAAGTCTACATCTGCCAAATTTTCAAACGGCATTGATGCTTCGTTGAAATCATCCTCCATCAGGATGACTTCAGACTCAACAGTTTCTTCTGACACAAACCTGGCAAACAAAAAGCAGCCCTTGAATTTGGAGGTGAAGAGAGAACGAGAGATCACTGTGGATTAACTCTATCTAGTGACAAGAGAAACTGTGTTAAGCATTAATACTTCTTGGTTCTGTGATGAGATGTGGGAAATGCTGTTTTACAACTATATCAATGCAGCATCTGAGACCAGTGATGTTTTTTGTGGGTTCAAATTCATTATGATATCTTTGTGATTATTTTATCTGTTTTGCTGCCATAGATGCAATAGATTACAAAGTCTAGCATGTTTATCATTGTGCTATATTGACAGTGATATTTTCTGTTTAAATAATTTAACTGGAGAGTTACCAATTTGTTTCTCATTTTGTGTTAGTGGATTATCCACTGATATCAATACATGATAATTATTGGATGACAAGTGTGTGTCTCCACGGTAACAGACATTGTTGCTATGACAGCATTGGTAGTAAACGTGACCCTAATCCTTTTAATGTTGATGGTTGTTCCTGTAAATATTAACTCAGTTGTACATGCTGATTCTGTCCACCAGACACTTGGACTATACTTGACGTGTTTACAACACCTGACTTAATGACATTACTTGACATGATGACATCTCTTGATTTGATGACAACATTTGACATGCTGACTTGATAACAAAATGGCTGTGGCATTTATAAATATGAAGACTTTTAAGAAATATTTTTTTGCTGTATGTTTGTAAAGAAAACATCTCATGTGTATTAGTTAGTTGTAATTACATACTGCAAACCAGATATCTGCAATGGTTAGTGCAGGTAATCTCATCAGGCTGAGATATTTGTGATTATCATACTTTGAACTTTATTTTATGACTATGTTGTTTGTTACATAGTCTATTTGTTATGTTGTCTTTAAATATCCTCTGCTCTCACTTCTGAGAGACACAATACAAAACACGTCTGAAGACAAAAACATGTTAACTCAAAACCATTTGGTCTCTCCTTGTTATATATACTCATACATATAATGTTTCCTTTAGAGCTTTTCTTTATGATGCATTGCAGTTACTTATTTTGCCTATTTGGAACTAATTTTGAGTGTTAAGACTTAACAAATATATTTCTGCAGCCTTTGATTTAAGCAAATGCTCTTACTACTTGATTTATATGTCAGTTTTTGTATGATTCAAATGTTGTGTCCAAGTATATCATTTGCCAGCATAACTCTGAATAGGGCATCATCAAATGAAGTTATTTTGTGAAGCTGTATTTTCCTCATCAGCTCACATCACACCAACTTCCAGTTCTATGCTAAGCATTGTCATTGTTTTTTAATTGTAGCTTATATACCAGCTTTAACAATTTGCTGCCAGAAGTTGGTCATTATTTGTTGAAAATATTCATGCATGTTTTCGTGGGAGTCCCATTCCTTATATATATCGTTGAACATATTCTTCTTGTGTGTATGTTAGACGTTGATATTTGATTCAAACTGCTTCTGTGACAAAGTGCTTGCATTTATATGACATGACCTCAAGTAGCTGAGAATATAAATGTCATTTAAATATTATGTTTGTTGGTAGTTACATATTCTTTTAATTCCTCATCTCTGTTTGCAGTATTAGTAACTACAACAGATACTCTTGTTAGAGGTCATGGATGAATGGTACCGCAATTAGAATTCTTTGTTCTGTATTATCAAATATATTATGGAATGGTTCTCAAAGTGACTGAAATTGCCTTCTTCGAATTTGGTAAATAGATCAAGGGATGGGATGAACAAACAATTCTGTGATTACTTGAAAGTCATGTTAATCAACGCTATTTTGTACATAACAAGATTATAGTGTTGATGTCATGAAGTGAAATGAGTCTTGCATGAGCGGTACCTCTTTACGATACTTACATAGATAACTATATGTCATTATTTGTGATGGGATGGCCCTGAGTGCAAAGAAATTCGTTGGTTTAATTATGAAATTAAAATGGAATGTGAAGTTGAGTTTTTTAAATGAAGGAGTTGTTGAAGATGTGTTTATGAAACCAATAGATCAGTGGCCTGACAGAATTAGGAACTACATGCTAGTGAAACTTTTGCTTTGAAGATTGAGGTATGGCTATATCATTTGTTTGCACTGCTTTAAGTAACAGCTTGTGAGAGAGAGAGAGAAAGTGTGGACATCCCGACACCTAGTCACAGAGACTCTGTTATGTCAGGATGCTTAGATGTATTGATGCATAGCACAAAATAGGGATGCAAAGCACAAAATGAAGCAAAATAGAAATATAATATCGGAAGACAAGATTTTCTTGATAATGAAATACTGGTGGTAGGGAATATCAATGTTAGCCCACTGAAGGTTTGTTTTAAATTGAATAATAGTGGTAATGTGTCACGGCAATACCACTGAAAACTGTTTTATTTTACATTGAAAACCGATGGTATAACATAAATGTTGCTTGAACTGAATAGTAGTCTCTCAGACTTAAGGATTTCACTTGTACAACCATTGTGATGACATGTGATCTATGATGCAATGTGACTGCATCATTTCACAAAAAATACCATCTCAGAAACTATAGCTTTAAACTTATCTTTAAAATGAGATTTCTGTTGTTGATCCTGAGAACAAATGACAACAGCAATGAAAGGATAGTCTTATTAGTTCATTGACAGAGAAGATCAGCATCAGAGTTTATAGCTTAGGCCTACCACAAAATGAAAGGAGTACATTTGGAGGGTAATCAATAATGCACAACTCATTAGTGCTAATGCATCACACATCCTTGATTGACATTTGTACAAATGAACTTGCTATTTGATATTATTCCATGTTTACTTTTGCTGCTGTGTAGCTAGCATTTGTTATAGGGCAATTTCAAAAATAACAATTTATATATAAATATACCTCACTTTTGAAACTTTTTGACAGTTGTTCATTGAGCATAACTAAATTTTGATGTAGTATTCAAGGGCATTTAATTTGTCTTGTTGTAGCAGGTTACCTTTACTATGTGAAAAACGATCTGCAACATTATATTTTTCTTGAGCTTATTCTAACAGTTCTTCAATTAATTTGTTTTTGTTCTGCATAATATAGGTTTGTTGGGAAATGTGAATTGTATTAGACATTTAAAGACAATTTCTTATTCGAATATGCAAGACAGAGGCAGGTATAGGTGTGTTAAGCAGACAGTTTTTTCTGTTTGTATTTTTAAAATGTATTAATAATAAACATATATTATTTAGGAAACTGGTAATAGTGTGTGTGTGTCGGCATGTGTGAAACTGATTTAAAAAATGGCAGTACTTTCCAAACTATTTTGTGTTCACAACAAACTGTAAACAATGTGGCATTACAAAGGTTAATAGTAGAAAATTATTTTTAAATAAGTTGAAAGAGTTAAATGATTATTTACATACAATAAGTCCAAAAAATACATGAACATTAACATGTTGTAACGGATCAACTTTAATTATGTTTTTTGAAACATTATTTTACTGGGAGTGTTATATATTTGAGAAAGTGTAACTGTTAGGGCTGAGGTTATGAGAGAGATGTAGTGTGGGTTTTATAAAACTCATGAGGTATTGGAAGCTGAGTTGTAAATGCTGCATATATGGTTGATATCAAGTTTTGAGCAAACAAAATAAAAATATACTCCAACATAATTACTGCACAAATCTTATCACAAAGTTTTGATTCTGAACAAAGTAAATGACAATCTATTTGTTTGTCAAAGTATTCACAGTCACCAAAGTTGTGTATGTTGCTGAAATGTCATTATTTATATTTTACAGTTCAGCAAAGGAATAGTTTTCTTACAAGTTTAAACTTTCCTATGTGTGTGGAGATGTAAGCAACAGTTAATGATGATGAGATAGAGATTTGCGGTTTGTAAATAACTTTAATTAGTTTATTTATTATCAGTAGACAGTCTAGAGTTTTAACATTACAGACTTGTTCATTATTAGTAGAAAGTCTAAAATTTTAATTGTACCAACTCATTATCAGTGTCAATTCTAAAGTTTTAACTGTACCAACTCATTATCAGTGTAAAGTTTAAAGTTTTAACTGAACTGATGCATAAGCATGTGTAAAGGCTAGAGTTTTAATTGTACAGAGCAACTACTCCCGTACAAACACTGAAAAACAGCTAGCTGTTTGATTCAATATTGGCTTGTTTGGTTACCTGAATATCTGTAATGTTTCTGTATGCATAAGAATCTTTCATTAATGAAAGTCACATAGAGATAAGGTAAAAGAAGTCTGCTAAGTGTCATATCAATAAGTCTGTAAGGCAGAGACAAGAACAGGACAAAACAGCCTGAAAAAACCCATGTATATAAAAGTTGATAAGGCAAATATGAGCATTTGTGGACAAATCCCATAACAATTTCTACAGGACTGTCAGCTCGACAGGGAAGACTAACAGAAGACATACCTGCAAAATGGTTCCCACAACTGACAGTGTGGGGAGTGAGTTATATATCTCATCAAAGCTACTACTACTATTGTGTTTTTGTTTTAATATGATGGATGAAAGAAATAAGTCTTTGTTTCTTTGTGAGCATTGGAACAAATATTGCCCTGCTAGATGCTGGCAAGCATCACAAGCACAAAGATATCTTGCAGTTGATTGTTATGAGTGAGACATATCATCTTCAGTTAAACTTTCATATTTTTAGTCTGATGTACCCTGGTTAGAGCATTCTTGAACATGCAAAGTTAAAAAAAAAACAACTTACTTTTAACAATTAGCAGCCCGTGTCTAACTGTTACAGGAATAGTTTGGTTTATATATATATATACATATAATCTTGATGTTTCCAATAACTGATTATTTTTATAATAACTTGAAATTTCAATGTAGACTTTAGATATAACAAGTTAGTCAAATAAATCTAATGACACTGCTTGTCATACATACTGGTGTCTATTTAAGGTACAGCTTCACATACCTAACGGAGTGTAAACAAAAATAATTATTATCTTTACAACATAATCCTGTTATGGGGGTGCGGCACACACATATATAGGACTAGAGAATAAAGGCCTGAGCAGTCACCATGAGGTGTTCGGATCAGAGTTTTTTTTATTTCACCCACCCCCCAAAATAAAAACTTTTAACATTGCTGGAAGACAAACCTGAGTTCTCTTGGCTTGAAGCAAGACAGGTTATAGATTCAGTCAGCCGCTCTCCTAACAGAATGTAAAGTGGCAAAATTGTGAACAGAAATATGTTACACGTGAATTATCTTTTACAGGTTGGTAATTTTGGTTTGTTTTATTGTGGGGGAGGGGGGGGGAATGAACCACAGAATGTATAGAAATGATGGGTGGTAAATTATATTTTCAGTAAGTTAAAAAAAATAAACGTAAAAGATTCCGTCACGTGGGCATTATAGGTGTTAGTGACCATATTTTTCCGTGACCACTGCACATTTTGGATGATGTGGTCAGTATCAAGCTAGACCTTTTTTTAAAAATCTTTTTAAGATGCCTTTGAAAATAAATTTCTTTGAAGGATCTCAAAACTTAAGCCGGAAAGAATATATTTCAAATGAACGGATAAGTGACAAATCTAAACAAGAATATGTGGTATGCTTTACAAGAAGGTGTTGGAAATACATCGGCCATGTGCTGAGAATGAGTGAAGAAAGACTTCCCCGTCAGGCATTTATGTGGAAACTATCTGGTAAAAGAAAACAAAACAGACCAAGAGAATTACTATGCAGAACAATTACTAGGGAAGACTCAGCCTTAGGGTGAAGAAACAACCAAAATCGAGCAGAAATTTCAGCAAAATGAATTTAAGATACTTGAAGCTGTGCAACATAATGGAAGTGAACCAATATGTTGGAATATATCTATCTATTGTCCTTTCGAGCCAAAGACACAGCGAAATTCTAGACTTTTGTGTCTTATGATCTTTGTTATCAAGTGTCAGACCTTGCACACGACCTGCATTGTATCTCATCACACTGCTCTGTTCTTGGTGAGTTGCTCTATCCTGCTGGACATGTTGGAATCCATTGGTGTTTAATGATTAGTGGAGAGTTGTCTAGATTCAAGAGGGCTGCTGTGAGATAAAGGGTAGACATGTGACCTGGTTTATAATTTCACAAATTTACATTGCAGGGAGATCTTATGGTCTGTTTGATGTGCGACGGGGATAATCTGATGACTGTGTTTCATATGTTCGGATTTGGAGTCAAAAACGATGTCCTAACATCATCAAGCGCTATACATAAAAAAAATATGACAATTATCATTTTCAGGAGGACGTGAACTTCCGGTCAATATGGTGGATAGGCGGCAGGAACCATTAAAGGCTATGTCTGAAAAGTGTTCTTTGTTGCAGTTTCCTCATATTCCAAGTCCGGGTTGTTGCAGGAACTACTGAGTTAAGTGCTCTGTGCACACCGTGAGCTGTGCGTTTCATCTGTTTAATCATGTTTCAATATTCCAATTGTTTACGATGAATGATGATATCGTATGACATGGAACAGATTGTTGTGTTCACTTTCTGTGCGGTTTCACCTTATGTCTTTTGGTATGTGCTGAGACTGCTTTGATGGAGATTAGAGTCTACCCTCCTTTGTTCAGGAGATGAGATATTAATTCGGATGGCATGGGTGGTTGAGCAGTTATGTATTTTAATTCGTTTGCAGTGTTAATGGGCCTACCACAACCATAACCATAGTGGAGAATGAGGGGTTTGATGAGATTAAGTGAGCTATTACTTTTAGTTAAATGCTCACCGTTATTGGGAGCTGCAGTAGCTCACTGGTTAGGGAGCTGGACTAATTAAGGACAATAGGTTGAGTTCAGTCCTGATTGACAGTTTCCAGGTTCAACCAGCCTTAAATAGGTACTGGATTTTTCTAGGAAAAAAAGACGGCACTGGCGTGAGACTGATCACATTATTTAAACAAAAATAATGTGCCCTACGGTCTAGAAGAAATATTATTACTAACACTAAACCCTAACTGTCACCATGCGGCATGACAGGGCTCTTTTCTTTCACTATAATCTTCATCATCACTTATTCCCATATATCTGTCTATATTTTTCATGTACATTTGGTAGTTTTGGGTTTATATTAGTCATATAGACTTACAGCAGATCAACTGTTGGTAGTTATAGCTTATGTCAGTCCTAGAGGTAGTAGCATGTAACAGTTGGTTTTTGTAGCTTGTCATTATTACAGAATTGTAACAGAAGTCAATAAACTGAATTAAATAGAAAATATCTTCATTTAGGTGAATTTTAACATTCTGCAACTTCTTAAAGATGAACAACTAGATCATTATTAATTCATATGGAGGACCTCTGGTTTCATTTATCTGATGAAGTTTGGCTTTTTTTTTTACATTTGTTCACTTAGACATGTTGTAACTTGAGTCTAGCATTGAATGTCATTTATAAGTTCTGAATATCGCATGGCAGCATTTGCATTCTCTGTACAATGTCATTATCACTATTGTCTGGTAAATAGATGTCTGCTTGTTATCATTGATTTCAAATGCTATTGGCTAGTATTGCTGTTATTGTTTTTGACAAGGACAGTTATTCCACGCCATTAGTTTAGGGCACTCATTATTATCATTTGGTATTTGTGAAACTTGTGCTTCCTTAACAATCTACAATAGTTCATGTTCTTGTATTGACTACACCTAAATAAATGTGTAGAAACATCCCTGGACATGTGGGAGTATGGGGAAATGAAAGAGAGAACAGGTTGGCTAACTGCGCTGTCACTGAAGACGGTCAACCAATGGATTGGGTGGACGTTATAAGTGCCCTCCGAGATGTGGGAAGGACACAGGACTTCAGTAGCCATGAGTCCTAGTCACTCCTTTGGATGAAAGAGATGGGAGTTAAGATAAGCATAGCTAGAAATGAGAAACGTAGTGGGCATATAAGAAGACTTATCAACCAACACAGAACTGGAGTCGTCAGTTGCTGGACACTGCGGAACTTACTGAGGAGGGATCTGAGCACTTATAGACATGTTTGGACTGCAATGATGCTGACCCACAAATAACTCAATAAAATGTGTGAATTATTAGTTGTTTCTCGTTGGTAGGGACCGCATTGAAAAATGACAGCATTTAGGTCAAATAATCCACTCTTCTTGGTAATGGAACTGTGAGACAAAAACATGTTACTTGTTTGTTTAATGGCTACCCTAAACAGGCTGTTGTCTTTATCTCCAATGTTATCCTTGGCCTGCCTGTCTGAGGCTACTAGCTCATGCCAATGTTTGTATGTATTTCTGGATCTCTTCAGGTCACATCCAGCACCAGTCTATCACTGTGTGTGCCTCTTGCTTGCTAACTTTGTCCAGTCTCAATTATTATTGTCCTCAGGCAAGTTGAATCAAGCAATGACAAATCTGGACATTTCCTCAAATCTTGTTTCTGAAACATTTACATCCGTCCTGAAACACTGAAAATACACGACTTTCATTAGTTTGGTTTTTGCTCCCTACTGGGAAGAAATTTATTTGTTGTTTAAATTGGAAAAGATTATTTTAGCCATTTCCTCCAACATAATTTTCTTAACATCCTGTCTCTCCATTATCTAGTGTAAAGTCATTGCCGGACATGTGAACGTGCTTGTTGTAGTGAGCTCCTGGTTTGTCCACTTTCACCTGTCTAGTGGTGTCATGACTACATAATCCACAACTGCAGCGTTTAACTTTGCACATTTTTTCATTTGTACTTGACAAGAACATGTTGCAAATGTCCGCAAGATTTTTATATTTAAATTGTATATGCTAAATTTTAATGTCATTTCATTTTCAATTCATTTGGATGTGATTTTATGCAAGATTTCTGGAAACATTTTTTGGTGCAATAGTATTAAATGGGCAGTAAGTGTTTTGTTAGTTGATTATCTTTAATGGAATTCTGTTATCATAGGTTGAACATGCAGCACCTTGAATATTTAATCAGCTTTTATTGACCTTCAAACACATTTGCATTTGATTTCATACAACAACATATACATCCATTTTCAATGTCCAATAAAGTACATTTTATCAGTGCTTATATTAGCACAGTCTTTAGCACTCATACATTACCTTGTGCCTGCTACTAAGGCATTAATGGTTTGGAATATGTTGATTTTTATTTTTTACAAATTGTACTGAAACGTTTATCTGTTTTACACCTATAAATAATGACATTTAAAGAAATAAACAGTTTGATGTTACGTTTTGTTACAGTGTGAGTGGGTAATTTCACTGCTAAGTCTGAAATTTGCAAGTAGTTAATTGTTCATTATTGCTAATAACAATATTTGTGTAGTTAAATGTATGAACTTTGCTGGCTCTGGAAAATCATAACTAGGCTCTCGAGTTGTTTTTGTAGTCTCAGATGTAGATGTATAGATGTGACACACTACTCTCTGATGTAGATGTATAGATGTGACACACTACTCTCTGATGTAGATGTACAGCTGTGACACACTACTCTCTGATGTAGATGTACAGCTGTGACACACTACTCTCTGATGTAGATGTATAGATGTGACACACTACTCTCTGATGTAGATGTACAGCTGTGACACACTACTCTCTGATGTAGATGTATAGATGTGACACACTACTCTCTGATGTAGATGTATGGTATAGCTGTGACACACTACTCTCTGATGTAGATGTATAGATGTGACACACTACTCTCTGATGTAGATGTATAGATGTGACACACTACTCTCTGATGTAGATGTACAGCTGTGACACACTACTCTCTGATGTAGATGTATAGTATAGATGTGACACACTACTCTCTGATGTAGATGTACAGCTGTGACACACTACTCTCTGATGTAGATGTATAGTACAGCTGTGACACACTGCTCTCTGATGTAGATGTATAGTACAGCTGTGACACACTACTCTCTGATGAACTCCAGCATATTGGTCCATTTAACAAATTGTGCAGCAAATCTATTCTTCAGAGCACACAAATAGAAATTGTTTCCATTCAATAATGCTGGACTATTATATATAGTCAATAGTAAATGCAGAGCAAGGTGTCACTAAGCTTATATGACAGCACAAAAACCCAGACTTAACTCAAGTGATCTCAGTAAATAATTGAATGCAAAAACTAACAAAACAAGAAATAACAATATGAAAGTATTGCAATTGAAACTAATAAAAAGCAAAGTGGACACAGCACTCAAAGGTTTATGTTGAATGGCCCAGTTTATTTGTGCAAGCAGCACACGTATAGTATCCCTCATTATACATAACATACATTGTACAATTGTCACATTTATACGTCATATTTTGATTCGGCTTTGTTACTTTTCCACCTGCTTGCTCTTGCATTTATGTGTCATAGGTGATTTATTCTTATGTAAGTCTTGTTGAAATGTAAATTGTTGGCTTTTGATACAAGATTGTGGGGTACAGAGAAAGTGGCTGGGTAATAAGAACATTGTCACAAACATGCCACAGCACAAACTGTGGACTAACTGTTGTATTCCAGCCAACAACAGGAGTAAATTGTACTATCACTTTTGCTATTCAGAATATATTAGAATGTAGCTAGAAAGAAAATAATTCCAGACTGAGAAATCAATGAATCAGACCCAGAGGACTGACTCACTAAAGTAACTGTTATTTCACAAATGATCAAAGTTTACCAGTAAAAATAATGGTCAACTGCAATACCATATTAGTTGACTCCATTAGGCTTGTCCAAGATAGAAACTATCAAGATAAGTAGATCATATCAGAAATACTGAGCTTAAACAAGTTTCTATCATCTCTCACACACACCACCACCCCCAAGATAGAAGTCTTGGAATTATTTTCACAGGAAACTGAGGGTTTCATAGAGACATTCAAACAAGGTGAAGGATGACCGAAATAGTGGCAGTCACCAATTATCATACATCTACATGGCAATGATTAATAATTTATAGCCTGTCTTTCTTCACTTAATATTGTCAACATAGGCCTTATTTAAGCACAAGATGAAAGATCATATTTGGGATGAAATGTTTATGGAAAAACCTTGAATGTCTCTAGAAAAGGGCTTAATGATCAATCTATCTATTGACCTTTCGAGCCGTACCGGCCCATAGGGCGTAGACCAAGATACACCTTTTCCTATATGAATTTTTTGTTCTAGCAGTTTTCTTTTAAAGATATTTTATCAATCTCGCCATCTGTCTCTGTTCTGAGGGAGCCGATTCCTGCTGCTCTTGCCTCTCTCATCAATGTTCTTCTCAGTGTCTCCCTGGGTCTTCCTCTTTTTCTTTTACCTGTTGTTTCCCATATGAGGGCTTGCTTTGCTATTCGATTATTATCTCTTCTCATCACATGTCCAACGTATGACCATCGTCTTTTCTTTATTACTGAAGATATTAGTGGTTGATTGGCGATTTCTCTAATTTCCTCGTTTGTTTTGAATTCGTTCCATTCTATACCAAGTATTTTCCTTAAACATTTATTTTCGAATGCGTTCAACTTTGTTTCTATATCTCTTGTTGTTTTCCAGCTTTAACACGCATACGTAAGGGTTGATAGTACATTTGATTTGAATAGCCTAAGTTTTGTGTTTGTGCTGATGAGTTAATGATCAATGGTGACATTATATTAAAACCACTCCTTTTATGGATCATATAAGAAAAGAGAAAATCAAGTGGCTTGGCTCCATCATCTCACAAGAATGAAAGTTAACCAGTTACTGTTAAGAGATGATGACAGCCAGGACAATTTTAGCCTTATTATTGAATGTTTACATAGTTGAGTTTTTTGTTTACAAAGTGAGAGCTTTTCCTTTCTATTTCCCTGCCTAAATTGTTCTTGTTTATTATCACCACAGTACATATAATGTATATTTACTTTGCTTGGCCTTCTGCTGTTTTATTTTTCTAAACTCTTTCTGAGCTTTCACTGTCTTGCTCTCTCTCTCATATATATATATATGTAGACAAATGTGTGCATAAACATATCTGCCCTCTAGTTGTACTATTTAATCCAAGCATTTTAATTTTCCTTCATCAGTTATTGTTTTTCTCATTGTTCTCAAGTTGCTGAGTATATCTTCTTCTAAGAAATATGTTCGTGTTGTGTAATTTAAGTCATCTTGTGTGTCATCATTGAAGCTTTGATCTCATTTCTGGGGCTGCCAGAGGTTTTCTCTTTGGCTGGAAACGGTCACATTTACGGTGTGGTCACCTTAACATGTTCAGATCAGGGTATGAGACACTATTTATTTGAAACCAAATCCACCTAATTTGTAGAATGACAGACCTTTTTATCCATTTGACCGCTCTGCTTCTCTTATCCAATTTCATATGAAATTAATCAGTTTCTAAGTTTAATACATTAACCTCACTTTCAGCTGTTTGTTTAATAGTAAATTCTCTCCCTTGGAAGACATTTTCTGATTGTCTGATTAGTAATGCATAGCGTTTTAATGCCTAGTGAAGAACTAGAATTGAACCAGCCATGCAAATATCCAGCAATAAACATAACAGATAAACCTTTATCATAAATTGTCAGGACATTCATTACTAGCAGCCTAAGAGAAGGCAGTAGATCACAGACACCATAGAATAAAGACAGTTACTCCCCATCAACACAAAACATGTGGACAATGTGAGAAATATGTTGACATATTTAACTTATGATAGCTGAGTTCAGTCTTAATTGTTTAAGTGTGTTCCCCAGTAGTATCAATGTGTCAGTTGTTCTAACGTACCATTATTAGTATGCCTGACATCATGTTTCCATACTTTGTATGTCTTCTAAAAGCTTCATTTTTTTTTTCTATAACATTTTTGTTGTTTTTCAAATCCCTTGTGGTGCAAAGTATGTTCTGTCTTCCACTACATGCCATGTTCTCTTTCTTCCCACCGCTGTTAACAATAATAATGAATGCTGTGTGATTACTTGATGTCCCACGTTATCATCTCTGTGTTTGTTTATTGTTGTCCTCAAACTGAAGCAGACTAGTGTGTAACTAAATTATCGAGAGTCCACGAAAACTACAGAACTCATATTTATATTTAATCCACTTGAGGATATGGATTTACTCCAATCAGTTGGTCTGTAAATTGGTACCTGGCTTACAAAGTTGGAAAAATTGTAAAATAATATCAGGACAAGTGCTAGCCACCTTGCTTTCCACTGATTAGTTATAGCAGCATAGTGAGGTTTTTATGTAGCACTTCTCCCTGACTTAAAGTAGCAAAGTGAGGTTTTTATGTAACACTTCTCCTTGAATTATAGTAGCATAGTGAGGTTTTTATGTAGCACTTCTCCTTGACTTATAGTAGCATAGTGAGGTTTTTATGTAGCACTTCTCCTTGACTTATAGTAGCATAGTGAGGTTTTTATGTAGCATTTCTCCTTGACTAATAGTAGCATAGTGAGGTTTTTATGTAGCACTTCTCCTTGACTTATAGTAGCATAGTGAGGTTTTTAAGTAACACTTCTCCTTTTACTTATAGTAGCATAGTGAGGTTTTATGTAGCATTTCTCCTTGACTTATAGTAGCATAGTGAGGTTTTTATGTAGCATTTCTCCTTGACTTATAGTAGCATAGTGAGGTTTTTAAGTAACACTTCTCCTTGACTTATAGTAGCATAGTGAGGTTTTTATGTAGCACTTCTCCTTGACTTATAGTAGCATAGTGAGGTTTTAGGTAGCACTTCTCCTCATTGTAGTGAGGTTTTGGTAGCACTTCTCACCTTTGTGAGGTTAGGGTAGCACTTCTCCTCACCATAATGAGGTTTTGGTTAGCTCTTCTCCTCACCATAGTGAGGTTTTAGGTAGCACTTCTCACTTTAGTGAGTTTTGGGTAGCTCTTCTCCTCATCTTAGTGAGGTTTTGGGTAGCACTTCTCCTCACCTTAGTGGGGGTTTGGGTAGCACTTCTCCTCACCTTAGTGAGGGTTTTGGGTAGCACTTCTCCTCACCTTAGTGGGGGTTTGGGTAGCACTTCTCACCTTAGTGAGGTTTTAGGTAGCACTTCACCTCACCTTAGTGGGGGTTTTAGGTAGCACTTCTCTATGACATCGTATTGTGCTATACATTGCCTCTATTACCATCAATGTTGATATACCATACATTGTTAGTGCATTATTTTACTAGCTGGAGAAAGGCGCGACACAACTGACAACAACACACACACATTATATTTGTAAACTATTGTCTAAAGCTATTTTATTAAGAGCATGGCAAAGCAACTAATTGAAAAGCAGATACACACACAAAATGAACACAAGTGTGTTATTTGTTTGCTATTTACTCTTTTGTTGGTTTTACTGCAAACCGTTGTTAAGACTAAGCATCTAAATATATTTCATGCTGTAGATTCTAGAAGTGATACTAGTGTCCGAGATTATGAATCACATCAGATGAGTGTATATATGTGAGAGTAGTAACATATATCTATATTTTATCCTGTTTCATCTTAACAATACATGCACATAAGGAAATGCCATGTACATAGAAGCTGAACACATATGTCAGCAATATGATGTTGATTACTGACTGCACAAACTGTGTAATACTTGGAGTGCCATATAAGGGCAACCGGTGGTCTTGTACATCATTGCTTCTGCCAACAGCCACTAGGAGGTGTTTGTTATGAACATGTATAGTTTGTTATGAATACATTCATTTATTGTCGATGCTTAATGTGCTGTCTGAACCCCCAACATGAATATGGAACCTGTGTTACTTCATAACGTTGAAGTTTAGCTTCGCTCAAGCTTCATCTCATTCCACTGTATTCTTCTCCCTTCACTATCTTAGTCCACACACACAGTTTCTAGCTCATGAATTCCTTCTTTCTCTATCATTTTGTTTCCTGAGCAACATCCACAGATGACTATTTCAACAGTTGTTTTAATCATCCTAACTTTATTGTTTCTTGCCCCCACACATTCATTGTAACAAGATACTTTTATTATATTTTCTTCATTTGTATGCTTAAATGCCGAATGTGTAATTTTTTTTTTTTTTTTAAAGTGACCTGGTAATAAAATAATGTGACATTTTAATTACAAAATTTCTGAAATACGTAATGTGACGACAGAGTTGTAAAAATTATATAACAGACCGACTGTCGGTCCAGACAAAAATTATTTGGTATTTGTTACCTAGTCATTGCTATTTTCCTTATATTATTTATATTCATCATTGTTACTTTTTTCATACCTGTCATTTTGTTTGAAACACATATACAGCTTTTATCTTGTACATTGGGAAGCATTGCTAACTCTGATATGTGTCAACAAGAGATGTGTGAGTGCTGATAGTCGTTGGGTTATATGTGAAGGTAGCTGTGGTAGCATAAAGGTGAGTGCTGACATCTGTCATTGTGTGCATGTAGTGATTGAAGTGTGTGGATATTGAGTTTCATCTGTCATTGTGTGCATGTAGTGATTGAAGTGTGTGGATATTGAGTTTCATTTGTCATTGTGTGCATGTAGTGATTGAAGTGTGTGGATATTGAGTTTCATCTGTCATTGTGTGCATGTAGTGATTGAAGTGTGCGGATATTGAGTTTCATTTGTCATTGTGTGCATGTAGTGATTGAAGTGTGTGGATATTGAGTTTCATTTGTCATTGTGTGCATGTAGTGATTGAAGTGTGCGGATATTGAGTTTCATTTGTCCATTTAGTGAACTCAGCCTCTGAATAAGTCTCACTGCATCCACTTAATGAGCACTTTTGCTGAATAAGTCTGTTATTTTATCCATTTATTGAAGACATTGTGTGGGAAAGTCTGTAATTGTATCCATTTATTGAATGCATTGCCTGAAAAGTCTGTAAATGTATCCATTTATTGAGTGTATCCTAGTATCATTCGTTTTCTATTGTATTCAATGTGTGAGTGCATAATGTGTGCTTAAGTTTGTCTGTCAATGTTTTTGTTACGTGAGTGATATTAGTTTCAGGAGTGTATGTCATGATTGATGTGTGTATGATTGTCCCCATGTGGTGAGTGGATGACTCTTGATATTATCTGTGTCATGCAGAAACTAAAGTGTAGTAGTTTTACTTTGTTTGTTTGTTTTGTTTTTTCCCCCCATAGAATAATTTGGTTGATTTCGACTGCATGCCATTTATGAGAAGAAAAATGAGGATATTTGTAATTTGTTCATGACATCCAAGCTTTTACCAGACTGCCAACATTCTTTAAGAGTGCTGTCTTTGGTGTTGTATTATAGTAAAATGTATTACCCTGTCAAATAGGCTGCTTCACTTCATTTACTTCATTGTCTTGTTTCATGTGTTCAACGACATCTCTTTGTTTTGTTACATTTCATTTAGTTTGTTCATCTATAACTTATTGTCTTTATTTATTTTCTAATCTCAGCATCTACTTTGTTCATCAATGTCTCTTGTTTATTTTGTTCATCTATATTGCCTGTCTAATTTGTTCATATATATCACCTGTCTAGTTTGTTCATCTGCATCTCTTTCTAATGTGTTCATCTATATCTCCTGTCTAATTTGTTCATCTATATCTCCTGTCTAATTTGTTCATCTATATCTCCTGTCTAATTTGTTCATCTATATCTCCTGTCTAATTTGTTCATCTATATCTCCTATCTAATTTGTCATCTATATCTCCTATCTAATTTGTTCATCTATATCTCCTATCTAATTTGTTCATCTATTATAATATATAAAGTCCAGTCGGTTGATTGATCCCAAGGTCTCGGAAGGAAACTACAAATGTAAAACTGCTAAACCCTGGAAGGTACATCAATCTTGACTATAAAATCAGGATAATATGTGGACCTGTGTTGTAGCAGTTGTTCTATTGCCGCGCTAAACATGGACTCTTAGAGCAGAGCTACAGAAGAAAAGACAATCTATGGAGATGAAATGGTATCTCAATATTTTGTGCATCACTTAAATCGTATCACAAATTAAAAACAAGTTCACAAATAGATACAATAAGCAACGAAGGTATATGATGATCATTAACTAACTATTGTGATGAAACACAACTGAAATGATTTTGCCACCTATCTCCATCATCTTGCCTGTCAAAGATCATCCTGCAGAAACTGAAAGTAGTAAAGAGGCAGAAGAGTCAGTGGTATAGATGGGAAGATATCAAAGAATTGACAGGCCTCGACTACCGCAGTTTCAAAGATTGACTGAAAGTAGAAACACATGCAGAAAGTGACAGTCTAATCAGCATTGTCCCGACGACCCCATGGGCTATGGGATGAAGGATTAAAGGAAACCTACACTCAGCATCAGTATGAGTCAAAATGCAGAGATTAGTCAAGAACACTCCATTTACCACCTCAACGCTATAAGGCTAATGAGGAACAGAACGACATACGCAGCATCTTTTCTCGTATAACAGATCTCTTCTATAATGGCCGGCACAACTAGTTTAGCCAACAACGTATCAATCAAATAGGGAAGAAAACTCTAGCTAAAAATATTCTGAAATCTGATGTGCTGGGCTGAAACGTGTATATATCGCAACTAGATGCTTACATACCGCAACACAGTCGAGGGGTATCTCAAAGTTACGCGGTGAAAACAACATAACGTCATGCAAACAGAATCAAATCAATTGAAACAAAATTGTCTTCTGTTAACAGCTTAGCCACGTACGTATTCCTTCATAAACATTGTGATAGTGCCCACATTTTAAAATTACCCACGGCACATTTTATGGGTAATGTGGTCGGTATAACGCCAAGCCGTATACTTTTACAGAAACAATATCTGCTACCTTGTACAGAGCCCGAACCATTTCAGTCTAAACAAGGAGACGGAGAGGTTGTGGGTTCAAATCCCGGCAGCACCAGTTGGGATTTTTATTTGTGATTTCTCTCTGCGGTCTCCCGCAGCAACCACCCCTGGTCTCAGCAGCAGGCTAGGCTTGAAACGTCAGCTACTCATGGACGGAAAAAATATGAGTGCCTCCGAACACGGAGTTATCTGCCTGTGCGGCGAGGGACCCCTGTTGACACGGCTGCCAGGAAAAAAAAATTAGCACACAAAATTCAGTTCCTAGTCTCTAGGGACTTCGTCAGAGGTTAAAAAAAAAAAAAAGAAAAAAATAATTAATTCAGTCTAAACAAAATCTCATATTTAGGAATTAAACTAAGATCTACCTTGTTTGATCACTGCCACAGGGAAACTTGATATCAGCAGAGCAAGATCACTGCCATAGGGAAACTTGATATCAGCAGAGCAAGATCACTGCCACAGGGAAACTTGATATCAGCATAGCAAGATCACTGCCATAGGGAAACTTGATATCAGCAGAGCAAGATCACTGCCACAGGGAAACTTGATATCAGCAGAGCAAGATCACTGCCATAGGGAAACCTGATAACAGCATAGTAAGATCGCTGATATAGAGAAACCCTATTTCAGCATAGCAAAATCACTGTCATACGGAAACCGGATATCAGCCTAGTGATATAAAGGCCATAAAGCCCACAGGGAAAGAGAAAGCTCAGGAACACATGGAGAAAAAGGAGAGAACTAGAGAAAATGTCCTAGAACAGGGATGGGTAGGAGACCTTGTTAATGGTCTATGTTCCTAAAAATTGTCGATTTTGTAGACTTGGTGAATCCCGATTGGAAGTCCGCTCGGTAAAGAATGCGCCACATCTGGGAGATGATGAACCCGAATCTGATCAATAGCCAGCACACTAACCACTCGGCAAGCGAAACGTTTGTGTACTTGAACTGCATGACCATTAATACCCGAGAAATGTTTAGCTGTTGCGCAAGCCTGCCGATTATGGGAGCGTGTCAGCCACGGCGCAGATTTCGGGGTGAAATCAGGATGGACACAGACGAGTACCGACCATGCAACTAGCTCATCTTGTGTTATGGTGTGACATCTCCTACACCTTCATTATGGTACGGGACGAAGAGTCAAGTTCGACAAATCAATAGATTGGAACGCCGAAGAAGATGTTTACATGTCAAAGGTACCCCTACAGCAATGCTTCCGTTGGGAGTGGTGTGGTAAGTCCCCACTTTTCCTGAACACACTCTCTTGGGGAGGAGGATCCAGCCGAGCGCAGCCCCTCTTTCCCTGAATATCTTTCCTTATCTGTCGAATATCCAGATACTCATTTGTGGCTATACCCTAAGGCAGTAGACGGCGTTAACCGTCTTTCTGGCATCCCATGCATCTCCTTTCAATTCCGAACGTATGAACTTTGTCCCTCCTTCGGAAATCCTTGAAACGAAGTCGAGAGGGGGATAGTGCGACTGGGTAAAGCACTATCTCCATATTCCGTGCCCAGGCAGAGTAGGCAAAGTGAAATGAGGAAGAAAGCACCAATGTTTAAACTTGGCACATGAAACGTAAGGACCATGTGCCCTGAACTTGTTAAAGCAAACACACTGAAAGAAGAGCAAATTAAAATGAATCATGTCGGTGCTCAGATGTCGAAGACTAAAATAGCTGTGGCACGTCCAGCGAATGGAAGAAAAGTGCATTTCCAGGCAAATAACGGAAAAAGACAAATAGGCAGACCTAAACTACGATATAGAGATATATGTAAATCATCTCTGAATGACTTCTCCATATGTGAATATGACTGGAAACATCTGGCAAGTGATCGCACATCGTGGAGAGCATGTATAAGGAACGGTATAACATCATTTGAGACTGTGCTAAGACAAAACTTAGAAGAGAAAAGACTCATGAAAAAGGATGGAAAACCATGTGGATCAGTGGGCTTGACTTGTTCATTCTGTGACCCCGTGTGTTTGTCAAACATTGGTAGAATTAGTCAGGAGAGAAGCTGCTCGACAAAAACAAAACCTAAAAAAAAATACACAATAGCCTCCACTAGACCGCCTGACAAGACGAAAGGGGCCATATATTGGTGGTTTTAATCTGGGTCAACTCGAAGCATTGTAACCGTTTCAAACGTTTGGAGTTTGACATTGTACAGCGAATTCCCCTGCCACTTCGCTAATCCGTCCTCGACAGATGCACGCACTTGCATCAATAACAAACTGATGTATTCAGCACTTGCACACGCGTTCTTATAGCTCGACGTTTCTTTCATGGCGCAAACATAAGGCTCAAATCAATATGTATTTATGTCGAGCTGTTTATACCAAAAAATCATATTGATTACTTTATTACAAATAACATCTGTCGTCTTCGGATCTACCAACCAGGTAGACAAATATGAAATCAAGTATCTGGGGAGAAATATATGGAAACTCAATCAGGATTAGACGGTATCTGTAGTTTTAATTATATGGAAACTCAATCAGGATTAGACGGTATCTGTAGTTTTAATTATATGGAAACTCAATCAGGATTAGACGGTATCTGTAGTTTTAATTATATGGAAACTCAATCAGGATTAGACGGTATCTGCAGTTTTAATTATATGGAAACTCAATCAGGACTAGACGGTATCTGTAGTTTTAATTATATGGAAACTCAATCAGGATTAGACGGTATCTGCAGTTTTAATTATATGGAAGCTCAATCAGGATTAGACGGTATCTGTAGTTTTAATTATATGGAAACTCAATCAGGACTAGACGGTATCTGTAGTTTTAATTATATGGAAACTCAATCAGGATTAGACGGTATCTGCAGTTTTAATTATATGGAAACTCAATCAGTATTAGACAGTACCTGTAGTTAAAAAAATTGTAGAATGTGTTTGGAGAAATTTGGAGTTCCAGAAAATTAAAGACAAATATATGTTGAAAGAAATCTGTGAGAGAATGTGAGTACTTCAATGTTACAAACAGGTAGTAGGCAAATTAGTAGAAGTCCAGCTTCTCTCTTGAGTTAACGTAATGCCACGAGTTGATGCGGGCAGATTGCCCTTTGACTAATTGGTGTGGTGGGTCGTAATGGCTTTCTTGACATTCCCGGCTCTTACTGGAGAAGTTGGAGTTCATCTATCCCTGGCTATGTTGGGAAACTACTATATAGCTCGTTTCAAATCATGTGCCCAACTTCAAAACGCTATTACTCAGTAACCATTTGTTAAAAACTGTTGAAATTTTCCAAATGTTATTAAAATGCAAAAGACCCTTTAAATGTATATTTAACAAATATCTTGCAGCTGCAGTTTTCTTAAAGCGGCGAATTTCTTTGATGTTTGTCAAAATTGTAAATTGTGAACCCCTAAAGAATAGAAATTACCGTAGTTGCTGGTCTGTGATTAATTTTCACTAGGTAAAGGCGTGGCCGTAATGGGGAAATAACTGGATAAGACAAAACACCAGGAGAATTATTGTCTGCTCAGTTCGAGGACGGACGATAATATCAAGGTATACCTGTATGTCCCGTGTGTTACCGGGGCCTCATTATGAGGGAGGTAAAGAATAGTGACACTGTGACCTTCCAGGCATGTCGTAAGAGGCGACTAAGGAGGTTGATCGATGGCTTGACAAGCTGTCATTGTAAAAAGTATTGTTATGGAAACAGCGCCATAGATTTTAGATCAGTGATCTCTGCAATATGTGCCATTTTGGCACGCAAGGTTTCTGTTTTTGATATTGTGGTTCTGCCCTATGTGCCGTCTTCGGCTCGAAAGGACAATAGATAGATAGATAGATACCTGTATGTCCAATTTTCATAGTTGTGTGGTCCTGAAAAGGACCGTTTGTTGAACTAATTTAAGGTAATATAGGGGCCAACATTGTGGGGGCTATATACTTTCATTCTGAGTCAGACGAGTCTAAAAGATTAATAACTTTTTGGGGTTGAACATTCCACAAACCATCATTTTTCCAATATTCCTCTTCCTGTTTTAAGACGTGGTCTTCACATTTAGCCCAATAATCTTTGTCTATATTTAATAAAGCGAGATTAGCAAGAGTCTTTACATCGCATATTTTGAATGTTGTATTTTCATCTGCCACTTGTCCTTTTAATTTTGCCCAGATTAGTTCTATTGGATTTAAATGAGCATGGTAGGGTGGCAGCCTCAAGCTTATATGACCGTGCTCTTGGATAATCTTATCTATTTGAAAAATCTTTGTCCTTTGTTTTTGCTTTACTAGAGATAGTAATTCAGGTTTTAAGTACATGTTATTAAATTGTATGTGCTCCTTTGTGAGCCATATCTAATAGCATCTTTTGTACTGGATGACGTCGGGACTTTATCTTCAAGTGCAACAATGTTGTGGTACGCTGCATTGTCCATTATTAGGCAAGATGGTTGATCTAGTGATGGGAGAGCAGAATTTTCAATCCAATGTCTAAATATGTGACCATTCATCTCAGAGTGATAATCCCGATTGTCTATGGATTTTGAAAGAAAAATGAGCTCTGCATTCTGTATTAGTCCATGTTGTCGACTACCTGCATGCGCAATTATCAAGCGCTGTCCTTTGCTGCTAGGTATTAATCTCTTAATCTTTCCATCTGATGACTGCCCTTCCCTTTGGTTAGTGTGGTGAGCATTGATCCATGTTTCATCCAAGTACACAATCTCATAACCTTGCTTGCGCACCTCTTTTACTTCACGTAAGTACTTGCTTCTCATGACTACTATATGTGGCTTCTCACAGATGATGTTTCGTCCATTGGAATACTTTCTGAATGTAAAGCCTGCAGCTCTCACATTCCTCCATAATGTAGACTTTGATATTTCAATAATGTTGTTCTTTTTCAGCGATACTTTTAATTTTCTTATTGTAACAGTTTCATTCATACCCAACATTTTGTGAATTTCACTTCTAATAAGTTCACTGTCGAAATTATCCAACATTTTTGCTCTTCCTTGTGATTTTGTATATTTTGAACATTGACGGTCACGTGCTTGAATCCAGCGATTAAATGACCGTTTAGATAAATCCAAAATGTGTCTTGTCCTATTCTCAGGGTTTTCTAAAGAATGAAATAATCTTCCTCGTTTAGCCTCTTTGCAAAAATATATAGCAGAGAAAGTACGGCTAGGAGTATATAATAGCGGGGAATGGTGTAGGGAAATATAAATTAGTATAGTTTAGCAGAGGGAGTACGGCTAAAAGTTTATAATAGTGGGGAATGGTGTGAAGGAAAGTACACACCAAGAGATAGAGAATAAGTAAAAAAAAGTAAAGTACCCCCCGTCACGCCAAGTGGCGGCGTATAGGGAAATATGGTGTTAGTGACCCTATATTTTACAGACCTTCAGCACATGATTTTTGGGGTAATGTGGTCGGTATTACGCCCGTGCTGCTTTACTTTCCCAGAAAAAATCCGGTACCCATTTAAGGCTGGGTGAACCCGGAGCCGTCGGTTGGGATCGAACCCTACCTCTTGTCCGTAGTAGTCCAGTTCACTAACCACTGAGCTATCGCGGCTCCCACTAATTTTTAGGGAATTAGTAAAACCCAGGTGTCCTCGCCAGGGTACGAATCCCGGCTGTTGCCGCCGTGGTAAGCCAACCGCAGATAGAGAATAGGGTAATATAAATTAAGCACTTACTTATACAGAAGAGAAAATGACGTAAAGAAAGGGGCATGACGTGGCAGGGGTTACGGTTGCAAGGAAACTAGAGAAGACTAGTAACTTGGGGGCCAGACCATCGAAGAGAGAAGACGTGCTTGAGGTGTGGACAACATCATGGAGACGAACCGTCATATGAAGTAGATAGGACTAGAGAGGATAGAAGAGTGGAATGTAAACAGGCCGATAGTTAGGGATAGATAGATAGGTTAGGGTGGTGCGTTCGATGGGGAACGTACCGAAGTAGGGAAACGGCCGATAACGTAGATAGATGGTTTAGATGAAGAACGATGGACGAGAATCTAAGATAGGATAGTTATAGAGAATGAGAGGATTGTAATTTTAATTAGATTTAGTAGATAGCATCAATGGTGTCATAAATTTACAAGTGAACTGAAGAATAAAGAAATAAACGAAGAGTTCCAAGTAAAAAAAAAAAAAAAAATAGAAACAGTGTTCGAGTTGAGTATGAAAATGGTACCTCCTACTCCTTCAGAATATACTCCTTCAGGTGTTTCATGCTCATTCAGATGGTAACACCTACAGTTGGTGACTCCGTCAGATGGTGCCAACTACAAATTGGTAGCACCTACAAATAGTCATACATTTTTATTGCGATGTTTTGTAAACTGCATAATTTCATTTTATGACTCATGATAAATGTTATCGTTCCACGACTCCGCCGCTGAATGAACGGAAATGGAACACACAATGTCTCGTGTTTTTTACAAGTGTCTAATTGTGTCAGAAAACCCACGTTGAAAGCGTGCAAACACGTCAATTTGACCGTGTATGGATTTTTACTCGCTATTTTTAACTTAAAATACTGTAAACATTACGTTTTGACTACATCAATGTGTCGTTATAAATTTATATAAATCAAATGAGCAACAATAATAACCAAATGTTTTTTTTTATGAAATTAATTCCCACTTGGGTTCTAATCATTATAACTTTACATGCCAATTTTGAACAGCTTACAAAAAGCGGTTAAAAAGTTATCGATTTTAAAAGTTGGGCACGAGTTATGAAACGGACTATAGTCTAGTCCAGAGGTAGTGCAGTACTGGATCTTCTATTTCAGCAACAGCCACAAGAGAGAATACGGCGATCCTGGCTTCTGTTAGTCAGCCTGCTGTCATGCAGATTCTCTCTTGGAAGTCTTAAACTACACGTATAGTAACAGTTTTAACTCGTTTTTATATTTGTGTTTACACTGACTGAAGAAGGCTTCCTGGACGATACGTGGGTCTTGTCCTCTATGATGACGTCAGGCAATCAGTTGAGAGCGAAAATAAGACATTTGTTCTGAGTGTTTGTTCAAGGCTGTGGTATGGTGGTGGGTTCATTTGGAGAAGGTAGCACAGAATCGAGTTCGTTGGTGGAGTGTGGCTGCAACCCTTTGCTCCATTAGGAGCTGCAAGACTGCCAACAAGACTACCAGTGTTTGCTTAGTGCAAGTACTCAGTATATGAAATAGTGAACTGAGAAATAGGCGAAACAAGTGCTTCAAATAGTGAAATGAGATATAGGCGAAAAGTACTCGAAATAATGCACTGAAAAATAGGCGAAAAGGTGTTTGAAACATTGCACTGAGAAATAGGCGAAAAGTGCTTTAAATAGTGCACTGAGAAATAGACGAAAAAGTACTTGAAATAGTCCACTGAGAAATAGACGAAAAGTGCTTGAAATAGGCGACAATGTGTTTGAATAGTGCACTGAGAAATAGACTAAAAGTGCTTGAAATAGTGTACTGAGACATAGACTAAAAGTGCTTGAAATAGTGTACTGAGACATAGACTAAAAGTGCTTGAAATAGTGTACTGAGACATAGACTAAAAGTGCTTGAAATAGTGCACTGAGAATTAGGCGAAAAGTGCTTGAAATAGTGCACTGAGAAATAAGTGAAAAGTGCTTGAAATAGTGCACTGAGAAATAAGCTAAAAGTGCTTGAAATAGTGCACTGAGAAATAAGCTAAAGTGCTTGAAATAGTGCACTGAGAAATAAGCTAAAAGTGCTTGAAATAGTGCACTGAGAAATAGGCGAAAAAAGTGCTTGAAATAGTGCACTGAGAAATAGGCGAAAAGTGCTTGAAATAGTGCACTGAGAAATAAGTGAAAAGTGCTTGAAATAGTGCACTGAGAAATAAGCTAAAAGTGCTTGAAATAGTGCACTGAGAAATAAGCTAAAAGTGCTTGAAATAGTGCACTGAGAAATAGGCGAAAAAAAGTGCTTGAAATAGTGAAATGAGAAATAGGCGAAACGGTTCTTGACACAGTGCACTGAAAAATAGGCGAAAAGGAGCTTGAAATAGTGCACTGAGAAATAAGCTAAAAGTGCTTGAAATAGTGCACTGAGAAATAGGCAAAAAAAGTGCTTGAAATAGTGCACTGAGAAATAGACGAAAAACTACTTGAAATAGTGCAATGAGAAGTAGGCGAAAAAGTGCTTGAAATAGTGCACTGAGAAAGAGGCGAAAAAGTGCTTAAAATAGTGCACTGAGAAATAGGCGAAAAAGTGTTTGAAATTAATACAAGAAGCAAAGTTCATTCCTCAGTCTTACATTGAACTTTCTGCAAAAATATGAACTATACCTGACCCCTAACTGGCATATATACTATGTGTTGTATATGAGGACATAATAAAGAGCCTCTTTACGCTCCATGACGTATGGGGTAACATCATAGCCTATTACTGAGAGGCCTGACCGCAGAAAGGCAAATATCCACTAACGTGACGTATTCAGTTAACAGAACGTACGAATATATGGAGCGAAAATTGTTACAGTAGGTTCTTGTTCAAGGGAGATCAACCAATCCAAAAATAAAGAAGAAATATGAATCGCTAAAATGTCAAGCAGGGGGTAAATACACTATCAGACAAAAGTGATTTCACCAGCTGCTTCACATCATCATTGTGTTTCCTTTTTTCATCATCATGTGCCATACCGGTTGGCGTAGGTGATCATGTCCCTCCACAATCTTTTATCTACAGTGCATCGTATCAGCTCTGTTGTTGACTGTTTTCCATGCCATGACACCAAGCTATTCAGTATTTTCTCTCTTTGTCATCCGCGATCTCTCTTTCCTTTTATTTTGCCAGTTGTAACCAAGTATTCCAACTTTCCTCTTCTCATGATGTGCCCGAAAAATGTTGATTGCTTCTTTCTGATGTTTTTTTTAAGAGCTCCCTTTTTGTGTTGGCCTCTTTGAGAACTTCTTCACTGGTCTTTTTAGCTGTCCAGGAAACTTTCAACATTCTTCTAAGAAATCCCATCTCTGTAGCCTCTAATCGTCTTTTCATGTTTCCTTTTCAGCTACAGTAAAAGACAACTAAGATTTTTTTTAGCTTTGCTAACGAGGCATGACTAAGCAAAGAACCAACGTTTCGAACGAAAAATCTTCAACCTGGACGAGAACTCACAAACTAGAATACAAATCTTTAACATCAGAAGAAATCTAAACAGTCATCAAATGTTATAATGGAAGAACACACAAATTAAGACGCCATATAGCAACAAAAGGAGCCACGATAGCTCAGTGATTAATGAACTGGACTACAAAGGTCGGGTTTGATCTTAATCGACGGCTTCCGGGTTCACCCAGCCTTAAATGGGTACCTGATTTTTTCCTTGGAAAGTAAAGCGGCACGAGCGTAATACCGACCACATTACCTCAAAAATCATGTGCCGAAGGTCTATAAAAATTATGGTCACTAACACCATATTCCCTATACGCCACTTGGCGTGACGGGGTTCGTTACTTCTTTTTATAGCAACAAAAGACAAGATGAGGTGCGATTATACGAGTATGTACAGAAAAGAGGTAAAGGCGTCAAGATGCATCATTATGTATAGTAATGCGAAGTTGGTGTAAAGCTGATACTTCATGTGCATTTCTTTGACATTTACCTAGCCCAGCAATGTGTACGCACCAATAGAGTTCATTCATTCTACTATAAACTTCCTACCACGCCATTCTCTATCGGCTTTCCCTGTTTCTACGTACCTCTATTTCACTGACTTTCACACCTTTCACCTGTTTCCTTCTTGCTACACAATCAAATGCTTTTCTCCTGATTTGGATAGTAGCTTACTTTTTTAAACTTGTTTTCTGCTTCATCCTTACGCTGTTCTTTCTTTTCTCTTTCTCACTGATACCGAAAAGTTGTCGTGGTTATATCATTTGTCGTTCATGAGCTGCTCGAAAGTGATAACTTCTGTAAAGCCAAATTCTCGCGGTCGTTAAGACTTTCTGTTGGATTGTCCAGTATTCGCTTCCATATGTCAGAAATTGTAAAAAAAAAAATAATAATAATAAGGTGTCAGACTAAAAAGAAGTAAATCGTTGGTGGGCGAGCAGAAGATGTCATCAAACAGGTCTGTGGGCTTACCAATATCAATCCTGGCGAGGAGAGCATACTGATGCTTACGTCAATCGGGGGCGCATTTTCGTGTATTGTTACACTTGTCAGGAAATTTAGGGAACAGAACTTATTTATGGTCAATGCAGAGGTCAACGGTCTCATCTGGAATAACACCGATGAGAAAGATGCAGTCATCTATACAGACGGATTTGTAATACGACACAAAAAGAGATCATGAGCATTTACAGCACACTCGGTAGGCAGAATAGTCAAAGAAGACAGTGGTGCTGCATACGCTATGACTACGAGTAGCAGACGATGGAGACGGTGGCAGTGAAAGGGCATTCATTTGGTTAGTCACAAGACTACACCAACCTTTGCATACTAAGTGATTCGATGACCAGGATAAAAAAAAGTGGAAGCGGTCGCTGTACGCAGGCAATGAGTAGAGTCATTGCAGAAATATAAAAAAATACATAGCCACTTTTGTTGTACGTCCCTGTACATGCAGGAATACGGGGAAATGTAAGAGCAGGTTGGCTAGCTGCGCTGTCGTTGAAGACGTTCAACCAACGGATCGGGCGGACATCATCAATGCCCTCTGAGATGTTGGAAGGTCACAGGACTTAGACAACCGTGAGTCCACGTCACTTCTTCGGATGAAAGAGATGGGAGTTAAGATGGGCGCAGCCAGAAACGAGAAAATTAGTGGGCGTATAAGAAGACTTATCAACCAACACAGAACTGAAGTCGTCGGTCGCTGGACGGGGCTTGCTGAGGAGGGGATCTGAGCACTCATGGACATGTTCGGAGTGCAATGTTGATGACCCGCAAAATAACTCAATGTCAGAAATGACACCAGGTTCGAAATTTTGCAAGAGCTAAATTAGATACATCTGAGGGCTTCACAGTCAGAGGGTCTCTCTCTCTCTCTCTCTGCGATCAAGACTCAATCAGAGTAGGATTCCAGACTCTCTCATGAAGTCAGCAGTCTGTTTAAGTGATTCGATTGCCCCATATAGTTTCACTTCCAGGGAGGTGGGTGTGGAACCACATTGCTCTTCTCAGGTCTGTGTACTGGGGGCAATGCTGCAGAACATGTTTTGTAGTCACATTGTCCAGTGTACAGTGGCATAGGCTGGTTGTACCTATTTTGAATTTGGTGAACATGTGATTTCTCATTTTATTGTGGCCAGTGCGTGGGCGAAGTATGATGACTTGATCCCTCCTTGATAGTTGATGGTATCCGTCCCTCTCGTTATGCTTTGGGTGTTCTCGTTTTCATTTTTCATGGAACTGACCTTTGAGGATGGATTTGGCTTCATAATAACTGAACAGATGGTTCTCTTGTGGCAATCTCCCTCCCTCTTTAGCTAATTTGCCTGCGTGTTCGTTCCCGTGTATATTACAGTGTGATGGTATCCAATGAAAGACTACTCTTTGGAAGTTATTGCATAGTTGGTCCTTGTTTGTTCTCAAGTCATCTAGTTAATTGTTCTTGGGGCTTTTTAATAGGGTGTCTCAAATGTGTTTATATTGTCGTCTCTGAAAGAGACCTTCTGGTGTTAATTGTTTTAACAGGGGCTCTCAAAGTTTCGTTCAGCCTAGCCAGCAGCTTATGGCCTCACCAAGCCAGCCCTGCATTGCCCCAAACATCACTGATTAGCTCTACCTTTTTATAGATTGGAACAATTTTCTGCAAAAAGCGTGAAATATAATAACATGAAACGTGTAAATAAATTGAGAACAGAGTGATTGGTTTTCATCGATTTAATCACACAAGTAAATAAATGTATAAAATATGGTTGGCCATTTTAAGGTCACAGACAAATGGTAAAGATTTCTTTTTTTTCATATTTGCACGACATCACGGCTGTTTAAACCTGTGGCTCGCTAAAGTGGCTGCTATAAAGATGGTGAAAATATGTTGGGGTTTTTTTTTGGTAAAAAAAGGAAGCTTGGTCAAGCGTTGCTAAATTGTAGAGTAGAGATAGATAATTGTAGAGGAGAGATAGATAATTGTAGAGTAGAGATAGATAATTGTAGAGTAGAGATAGATAATTGTAGAGTAGAAATAGATAATTGTAGAGTAGAGATAGATAATTGTAGAGTAGAGATAGATAATTGTAGAGTAGAGATAGATAATTGTAGAGTAGAAATAGATAATTGTAGAGTAGAGATAGATAATTGTAGAGTAGAGATAGATAATTGTAGAGTAGAGATAGATAATTGTAGAGTAGAAATAGATAATTGTAGAGTAGAGATAGATAATTGTAGAGTAGAGATAGATAATTGTAGAGTAGAAATAGATAATTGTAGAGTAGAGATAGATAATTGTAGAGTAGAGATAGATAATTGTAGAGTAGAGATAGATAATTGTAGAGTAGAGATAGATAATTGTAGAGTAGAGATAGATAATTGTAGAGTAGAAATAGATAATTGTAGAGTAGAGATAGATAATTGTAGAGTAGAGATAGATAATTGTAGAGTAGAAATAGATAATTGTAGAGTAGAAATAGATAATTGTAGAGTAGAGATAGATAATTGTAGAGTAGAGATAGATAATTGTAGAGTAGAAATAGATAATTGTAGAGTAGAAATAGATAATTGTAGAGTAGAAATAGATAATTGTAGAGTAGAAATAGATAATTGTAGAGTAGAGATAGATAATTGTAGAGTAGAGATAGATAATTGTAGAGTAGAAATATATAATTGTAAAGTAGAGATAGATAATTATAGAGTAGAGATAGATAATTGTTGAGTAAAAAAAGTAAAGTACAGTACCCCGTCACGCCAAGTGGCGTATAGGGAATATGTGTTAGTGACCATACATTTTACAGACCTTCGGCACATGATTTTTGGGGTAATGTGGTCGGTATTACGCCCGTGCCGCTTTACTTTCCCAGAAAAAAATCCGGTACCCATTAAAGGCTGGGTGAACCCGGAAGCCATCGGTTGGGATAGAACCCTACCTCTTGTCCTTTGTAGTCCAGTTCACTAACCACTGAGCTATCGCGACTCCACAATTGTAGAGTAGAGATAGATAATTGCAGTTGAGATAGATAACTGTAGAGTAGAGATAGATAATTGTAGAGTAGAGATAGATAATTGTAGAGTAGAGATAGATAATTGTAGAGTAGAGACAGATAATTGTAGAGTAGAGATAGATAATTGTAGAGTAGAGACAGATAATTTTAGAGTAGAGATAGATAATTGTAGAGTAGAGACGGATAATTGTTGAGTAGAGTTAGTTTGATCAGAGATTCTCACAAAGACGATACAGGGTGGGTGGTTAGTTAGTGTGATAAGTGTTCCCAAAGTGGATTATATTTGAGGGTAGACGAACGATGAGTTCTCGAACTTGGGCTATTGAGGTGATTAGATGAAGCAGAAGTTTACAGAGTTTAGCTTTTCAGGTGATTAGATTTAATGCTAGTTTCTAAAGTAGATTCTGGAAGTGGTGAAAAGAGGAAGTGGTTAGATTGGTAAAGAGCTATGAGAGTGCTCTCATAAGGTGTTGGGTTGTCCGTAACTTTTCAAAACATGTAATTACTTAAACAGACAGCTGCCTTCATGAGAGAGTCAGGAATCCTACTCTGAAAGAGTCATGATCGCATAAGAAGAAGAAGGAGAAGAAAGCATGTAATGTTAAGCGGTTGGATTTTTGGAAGTAAGGGAAAGATGATGGTGCATTGTTCGTATGCAAAGATAGAAGATTGAGTGACCTAAAGAAGTATATAAACCACAGGTTGATATTAAAGTGTATGTGCTTGCACCGACGTGGACATGTATAAACGTAGATAGCGATAACAAAACTCTCAAAATCAAGTGCACAACAACAAATAATGCATAATTGCTTCTTCATTAACAAAATCTCATATATTACAGCTAAATATCACAGAAAGAGCAACAATCATTACGTGGCCATTTACTACTCAGCCACGTCAACATTCTATAACAACATGTCAAATCTTTTCATAACCAGCCTAAATGTTATACCAGGAAAACATTTTCAAAACAATGTCACAAAAATCGATATCCCAAGCTAGAAACTGAACATAGCATAATATAAATAGTTTCACATGTAAATCGCGTATTACATGTTAAGGGTAAACAATAACAACATTATTTCAGGGAATTATTCACATATTGGTAAAGGTGATATCACAAGCATGTTATAATACGGTGTTTCACCTTCCTCTCCACTTCACTTTACAACTCTTTACCGACACAATTATATAGATTGTGCCATTTATATTAGCAACATGTGAAGAAAAAAAATACAACTTTCACTGCTGACGTATGTTCTTTTCCATGTCATTATTCAATTTATCTAGTTTAATCTCTAGTGTAATACTCAAAACCTGCAAGTGAATATCAAAGTTGAATGAACAGATTTGGAGACAGTTCAGAGCTACAACTACTTTGAACACACTATAGCCAGTGATGGGAAATGTACAACTGAAATAAACAAAAGAACAGGAATGGCAAACAAAATTTTAATGCCATGAAAAATATACTAACATCAAAACAAATAACACCAGGGCTAAAACTATGAATAGCAAAATGTTATATCTTCTCAACATTCCAGTTTGGTGCAGAAACATGGACATTAGACAAGAAAAAAACAACAGAAAATTGAAGTATTTGAAATGTGGATATATAGAAGAATAGGTAGAACTGGATGGAAAGTAAAGAAAACAAACGACGAAGTCTTAATACAACTAAAAATGAAATGAGAACTACTAAACACAATTCAAACAATACAAAATGAGATATTTAGGGCACGTTAAAAGACACAGTAGCCTGCTAAAAGTAATCTTGGAAGGGAAAATACAAGGTAAACGAGGCAGAAGCAGACCTAATCTAACATGGACGAGTAACATCAAAGGATGGACAAGTCAGCCTATGACAACAAGCGCCAGTAAAGCAAGAGACCGAACGAATTGGCGCTCCATGGTAGCCAACCTTACATGCGGAGATGGCACTCAATGAATGAGTTTAATTTAATTAAAATTATTAAATTTTAATAATTAATACAAATTAATATTTCTTGTGCCCCAAATGTTTGTATAATCGGCTCATGTAATCCACGCCAGAAATCACTGTTATAATGAATCCTTAATTAAGAATCAGTGTCTAAAATGGTAGTACACTTATTACTAAACCCTATTTTTCTCATATATATGTTTGTTACTTTGACGCGTTATTAATTAGAAAGTAAATTTATTTTTAATTTAAAAATGATTCAGAACAAAGCTGTTGGGTGTACATTTCCATTATTAAATTATTAGATCAATGCCATATCATTGGCAATAAACGCAGAAAACAACAAATATGAGAAAATAAATCTGGGCGCTTATGCAGAACAGAAGAGCTGAGGTATTTTGACGAGATCGCTAAAGAGAACATTACAAACGATATAAACAAATATAATAATTTAAAGAACATGGTTTGTCTGGTTTGTATCATCATCATCAAGTACCGGGTTCTACTGGCGTAGGTGATCATGTCTCTCCACAACTTTCGATCTCGGCAGCTATTTATCATTTCTGTTGTTGACCTTCTGCCAAGCCATTCTCTTAAGCTGTCTGTTATTTTTTCTCTTTGCTTCCCTCTGTTTCTTCGCCCCTCAATTTTTCCGGTTGTTACAATATATTCCAGTTGTTCTCTTCTCATTACATGGCCAAAAAATGATGATTGTTTCTTCCTAACATTGGAAATTAGCTCTCTTTTTGATTTGACCTTTCTCAGATCATATTCATTACTCTTCTTAGCTGTCCATGGTACTCTCAACATTCTTCTGTAAAACCACATTTCTACAGACTGTGATTTTCTTGCCTGTTGTATTATTGTCCATGATTTGCATCCATATGTTAAGACTGGCTCTACATAACATTTAAGAACTCTTTTTCTTGTTTCTATTGTCAAAAATGGATTGCATAGTATCTTCCTCATTTATATATATATTTATAAATTCGTATCTTCCTGGTTTGTATAGGTAATGAGAAAGCCGACCAAAAAAAAAAAAAAAAAAAAACAAAAAACAAATGGGTTTTGTTTTAGAATAAACAAGGGAGTAAATAATAGAGAAGACCAAGAAGTAGATGAAATGATTTTTAGATGGACTTGATTTGTTTTTATTAAAGAGTTATATGTCCAAATAGAATGTTAGTTCAACAACAGAAAGATAAAAGGATGAAAAGCGCTAAATATAGAAGAGAAGAAGAAGAAACATATAAAAACATGACTGGAACACATACAATTGGTTGTAGAGAGCTTGTTTTATGATATAAGGTTGGGGCGAGGACAAATAGAACATGGTTGTATAGAGCTTGTTTTATGATATAAGGTTGGGGCGAGGACAAATAGAACATGGTTGTATAGAGCTTGTTTTATGATATAAGGTTGGGGCGGGGACAAATAGAACATGGTTGTAGAGAGCTTGTTTTATGATATAAGGTTGGGGCGGGGACAAATAGAACATGGTTGTAGTGAGCTTGTTTTATGATATAAGGTTGGGGCGGGGACAAATAGAACATGGTTGTAGAGAGCTTGTTTTATGATATAAGGTTGGGGCGGGGACAAATAGAACATGGTTGTATAGAGCTTGTTTTATGATATAAGGTTGGGGCGGGAACAAATAGAACATGGTTGTAGAGAGCTTGTTTTATAATATAAGGTTGGGGCGGGGACAAATAGAACATGGTTGTATAGAGCTTGTTTCATGATATAAGGTTGGGGCGGGGACAAATAAGCGAGTAGGGATAAAAAAGGGAAGACAACCCGGTACTCAAAAATAACATGCTAAAGTCGGATGTGTTGGGCCGAACGGCGCAAATATCACAGTTTTACTGCAAACAACACAACGCAGACACGCCCACTTAACGTCCTCTTAAAGCCGAATGATGAGAAGGTCACATGGTGAATCCCTTTAGTCATCGGGCGTATACTTTTAGTCATCGGGCGTATACCTTTAGTCATCGGGCGAATACCTTTAGTCATCGGGCGTATACCTTTAGTCATCGGGCGTATACCTTTAGTCATCGGGCGTATACCTTTAGTCATCGGGCGTATACCTTTAGTCATCGGGCGTATACCTTTAGTCATCGGGCGTATACCTTTAGTCATCGGGCGAATACCTTTAGTCATCGGGCGCAAGCAAACAAGCAAATAAGAAAAATATTCCAAAAATAATTAAACATAAGACAATATAAACTGACACAAATGTAAACCAGCATCTAACTAGTAATGACAACAATAATAGTTTTATACTATCAACTATGCCGCAACAAAAACATTTTGAATCACATTATATTTCAATGCATAGCCCATGAAAGATATGTTTCATTACATAATAACCAACTGAAGGAAGCAGACAAAATCTCCCACAACATTCGTTTATTCTTCTATAGAGTGCCCAGGGATGGTGTTAGTTATGTGACGAAGTGCAGCGGCGGAGAGTGGGTTCGACACTTGAGGAGGTTAGAACGTGAGATCGAACTTTTAGTCTGTCCTTTAACCTGGCCTTTAACTTGATAATTTATGATTTAATATTACTGCAATTAGCGCTATGAAAAATAGTTCCTTCAAGTATTACCCTAAATTACCATAATTGCGTCATAAATATTAGTTATTTGCATTATAAGTTATGACAGAGACATGGTTTTGTTGTTATAGTGTGACTCAGTCATGGGCGATAATGGAAGAATAGAAGAATATGACGATAGACAGAAGAATAAAAGAATGAGGCGATGACGATGTGAAGTAGGATAGTTTTAGGCGGCGTAGAAAAAGACACTCTTCAGAGGATTAGGAAGGAGACGTTAAGTCTACCCAACTCAGTCGCTGAGTCGTAACCAACTTGAAGATTACCAGTGAAATGCGTACAGGTGGTCAGCCTAAAGCCAGACAGATGTTTGCTCTGGTCGACAAAGTTGCGTAACGCAACGACACGGCCGCTGGTTCCTAGGAAACTCTTATATCGGCAGACGCCTTGAAGTCCAGTGAAGACCTGAGATGAAAGCGGACAACTAAACTGCCCCGCGTAATCAAAAGACCAGGTTATCTTTACGTGCAGCAGTGATTACTCTTTGAGTCTCTGAATTGGAAATCGCCTCAAGTTTTAGTTGTTAGGGGACGGACTTAGGAAGATGGACAGGTTCGACAGGACTCCTAAAGTAATAAGACTTTAGAGATAATTAAAAAAGGCGGAGCTAGAGAGATAGTGACGGTCAGGAGACGTAGGTTAGGCCGTATCAGTGGTCGGGGGGGTGTGGTCACCTGGGACTTAAACCCCGAGACCCTGGGAACTGGAGAGATCAGGAGAGGAGAGGCCCAGAATGCTTTTGGGGCGAGGAGCAGTAGCTAGAGAGACATTTAGCTACACTCGGGCAGACTCAGCTACACTCAGCCAGACTCGAGACAATTCGGCCACACTCGGCCAGACTGAGCACATTCAGATACTAGTTCCTCAGCACTATCAGAAAGAGACAGGCAGATGTACTTAAGAATACTATACGGAGTAAACGGTCAACAAGATAGATAGATAACCACAGATAGAACTTTATGAATACGAAACGGCCACACACAAACGTTATTTGACAATTCATCATCGCCGATAGGCTATGTCAAGTAACACCAATAAAGACCTTGTTTATACTTGTACTAAAAAGATTGATGAGTTATATATGTGTGTCAAATGAAAGTACAAGTAGTAAGGTCAGAAAGAAGTTTGAAAGAAACCCTGCAACATCTCATTCCTTTCTGTTGCCGTGACGCAGGATTTTATTCTTTTAAAGAAGGACCTGGAAGAAAAAAAAAAGTAAGAATTTTCTCTTAACCAACTCTGACGTCCATCTACGCACTTCCAGCGTAAACCTACGCACTTCCAGCGTAAACCTACATACTTACAGCAACGAGTGCCGTCCTCATAATTTGCAAGTACCCATGAAGTTGAGCCTAGTAATGTGTTTGTGTACAACACACCAGCGAACCTTGTCTACAGAAGTTAATCAAGCCTAGCCATCTGTGTCCAAAATAGTACATCGAAGTCCAGTGTAAGAATGGCTGCCTGTTTGTGAGACTACACCCTGTTTATCTTAAAATCCCGAAGAAGCGACTAGAAGTGCCAACCCGCAGTGATCTTTCCCCGAGCTATATCAAAGTAGAAGTGAACATTCATATTCATAAAGTAGAACTTCCTGTAAGGAAAGAAGTAAAAGTGAAATAGACAGAGAGAACAAAATGTGAAAATGATGTCCACATTGAGAACCTGAAAGAAGACTAAGTAGTTAATTATTGTTTTAAATTAGTATATTATTGTGTAGTTGTTAGGATGTTACATAAGTGTGTTAGGTATTCCATGGACTTCAGAAGCATGTAAGTTGGATTTTTCTTATATATTTTAGAGATGCATATGATATGTTGTAACAAGGTTGTGTGAAGTAAATAAGTTTTTTCTTGAGTGTTAGTGGAAGATCGTAGAAATTCTTTGACCGATCTAAACGTGTGTGCGTGTGTGTGTGGCTAGCGAATAAGTTCATTGTTAATTAATTAATTATCAAGATGAAGAGAGGCATGACTCCCACTTTGCAGACCCTGCAAGAAATTAGTAGAGTCATCACCGGTTTAGAAAATAGTTTTAGACAGCAAGAAATGAGTGCCAGTATCTCAAATTACTCTGGCGACCCATCCATGTTCAGACAATGGATGGCAGAAATTGAAAAGTATGCTCTCATTTTTCCTATAAATGAGGAAGACAAGAAATTAATAGCTTTTAAAACAAGTAGAGGCGAAGTATCTGACTTCATCCAGAGAAGGCTAAAGAATGAACCTTCAAGCACATGGAAGTCCCTCAAGATAGAATTAAAAACTAGGTATGCTGCTGTAGGAGATGCCTACACTGCTTTCATACTTTTGAGGAAGTTTAAACAAGAAAGAGGGGAGACAATAACTGCATACAGTAATAGACTTTTAGAGCTAGCAGAGGAATCTGGTTTAGATACCGACAGTTTTGGTAGACAATTAATAGAGATTTTTATAGATGGACTAATATCCACAGATCTAAAACTACACTTAGCGAGACTGAACCCTGAGACGCTAGATGAAGCTATTAATATCTCTATTAAAGAAATCGGGTTCAGGAAGAAATTGAATTTAAACCTACCTGAAGAACGCCCAACCATCAGTGAATGGTTTAATAAAAGAAAAATAGTAGAAAAGCCTAGGGAAGTTAATCAAGCGAGTATTAGATGGAGAAATAAGGGAGGACTAAGTGAATTGAGTAAAGAAGTATATGCAGTGAGAAGGGAAACAAGGCATGTTCACGGAAGAAGATTAGCACCCCAGGAATCTAGGTGGAGATGGAATGACAAAAGACAAACTGCTGGACGTAAGAGCTATGAAATAAATAGTGTAGACAGGATTGAAATGAATAAAGTGAATGGTAAATCAAACTTTTGGACACATCATGTTAACCCAACACCCAGGCGTGGTTGGCAAGATCCCTCTGGAGTCAAAGAGAAGCGCGCAACCAAGCACGTGGATGCGAGAACGACCAAGTGGTCCAAATCAAACGGCCCAAACATCAAGACAAAACAGGCTGTCTAGCCTGAAACAAAACAAATTAATCAGAAAGGAGAAGGAATTAGAGGGAATGGAACAGAATTTAGAAGATAAGTCGAGTCATGCGATCAGTAATAAAAATGAATGTATGTTAGTGAGAATTAAAGAGACTGAGGACAGAATGATCGACAGTGCTATACAAACAGAAGGTACGGATAGAGAAGTATTAGTGACACAGGTAAGCTGCGCACAAACACAGACTGTAGAGGTTAGAGGACAAACTAAACATAACGATAAAATAACACAAACGAGGGAGGTGAAGAAACAATTTAGAGACGCCTGTGTGGCTACAAACATCCTAGAAGATGTGATATCAAGAAAAGATGCCGAGATAAGAATTATGGAAAAGAGAAGTGAAAGAGATGAGTTGATGCTGTTAGAGCTGAAAGACAAAGTAGATAGGCTAGAGTGCAAAAACAAGTGTCTAAAAACAAGAATTAAAGAGCTTGAAGCACTTGAAGAACAAAAGGCTGAGACTGACAGACACAGTGTATGTATGAGTCGAGAAGTTGATGAGATGAAAGCACAGAATAGCCAACTTTTAGGTGAAGTTAAAGTGTCCAAGGATTTAGTTGTAAGTTTAAGAAAGGAGAAATCAGAAGTAGATGACAAAGTAAAGAACCTAATACGAGAGAAGTCTGACTTAGAGGAAGAGGTAGCGTCTCTAAGGCGAAAGAAATCTACTACAGAAAATTTGAAGAAGGAAAACGAGAAAGGGAAACTTGATAGGACAGAGCGCAACAGTGATACAAATAGTGTAGAGGTTGTAAGTAAAAGTGCTGAGAAGAAAATTAACGAACTAGCAGTGTTTCATGCATTAGAGAAAGCAGCTGATAAATATGCGCGTGAAATGGACAAGGAATTAGAGGATATGGCAGATGGGGTAAAAGGTAGCAAGAAACGTCCTGAAACCGACAGATTGCCTACAATACGAGAAAGGAGGGTTGCTGCCATAAATGAAGAGTTTGAAAAGACCCAAATAGAAAAGGCAGAGCAAGTGAAATTTTGGCCATTGGGAACACCAGAACGTGATGCCATTATCGCTGAAAGAAGAAGAAAAGACGATGAAAGAGTCAAAGTAGACCTGCCTTTTGCCATACGATTGGGACGACGGCAAGAGTTTTTTGACCACCAGAAAGAAATAGATAAAGGTAACAAATTCAGAGAAGATCATAGGTCAGGAAGAGGAGACCTGACAACCACTAGTGATGGAAGAGATAAAAGATACAAAAAGAAGAAACATACATATTAAGAATTGTAATTATTTTACTTGTGGATGTTGTAACTAATAAGGTGTAAGAGTCTACTAACTTTGAGACGAATTTTATATGTATAATGTCAGTGTGCACTGAATGATGAGTAGGAGTCTGTAAATGTACTGTTGCCTTAATGAGGAGACAGAACTATATGTATGAAGATGTTAGTGAGTCACCTGAAGTAAACAAACAAAATGGTAACCATGTTTACATCGGTTTAAAAAAAAGTTTGAGTCAAGTTAAGAGAACTTAGAATTTACAGGAAATAGAGTATGCATGGAGAGAGTCTTAGGAGACTAAGAAGAGACGAGAGAGTCAGTGACCCGAGATGGAGAGACTCTATGAGTTCTATAGGAATTCCAAGTGTGGAACAGCACTGTGAGGTGTACACATGTGTGTATGAAGTGTGTTGTGGATAGTTTAATGGAAGTCTAGACAGACTAGATTCTGTATCAAATTTAAGTCATAATTTTGATTGCTATGTGTTTGGGATTACTCTATGCTTCAATGTTCGGTCTGTCCAAGACTGTGGGGTGTATGATTTGAGGAGAAACATGTTGTGAAATGCACATTTTTTAAAATACAATTTTATGAAAATGTAATTATATGTTGACGGGGAGAATTGCCTAAAATTTAGGAATATGCGGGAGAAGGAACAGATAAGAAGACTGTCGACCCGACATGAGTTGACCAGTAAATTAAGCCTATGGGCTAAGAGATTCTGTAAGAAAGCGTATTGCTATGCAGACAACTTTATTAGCAGTGCCAGAAGAGCACGTGTTCAGGGAGAATAAGAGAACAGAGTAGACGGGTCTTGTTTCTTTGTCAGAACTGGCACAGATATGATGCCGAAGAAAGACTAAACACGTCTTATTAGGCAATTAAGAGAGTACAGTGCGAAGGCCGATCGAGCCTTAAATATTTCAGAATTGATGTTTCCACAAAATGTTTTGTATACATGAGACACATGTTGTGTCGCAAAGATGTTTATTGAATGTCATGATATTGTTGTAGAATTATGAATGTTGTATATGTAAACACCAATTACAGAACCTACCAGTTTAAATTAATAGACGGAAACAAATGTGGGTTAGACATAGACAAAACAGACGATGACCTCAATTTAGCTGGCCTACATTCAGGCTAGGTCCAGAGTGACGTCACGTTAGTCAGAGGCTTCAAAGCAAAACAAAGTGGCATGGCAGAGCGATGTTGTAAGATGATTGTATACATGATGGATTTTTCTTTTGAGATTCCAGTTTATAGATGTTGAATTTGTATTTCTAATTGTTGTAATAATTGATGTACAATGAGAAAAAGGAAATTAGTTAGCCCATTAAGGAAGTAGAAAGAGAGCAGTCACACTATGTTTTTATTTTGAGTTAAATTGATCTATGAATATATCAATTCAACTGAAATGTTGACGGAGATATATGTTATAGTGTGACTCAGTCATGGGCGATAATGGAAGAATAGAAGAATATGACGATAGACAGAAGAATAAAAGAATGAGGCGATGACGATGTGAAGTAGGATAGTTTTAGGCGGCGTAGAAAAAGACACTCTTCAGAGGATTAGGAAGGAGACGTTAAGTCTACCCAACTCAGTCGCTGAGTCGTAACCAACTTGAAGATTACCAGTGAAATGCGTACAGGTGGTCAGCCTAAAGCCAGACAGATGTTTGCTCTGGTCGACAAAGTTGCGTAACGCAACGACACGGCCGCTGGTTCCTAGGAAACTCTTATATCGGCAGACGCCTTGAAGTCCAGTGAAGACCTGAGATGAAAGCGGACAACTAAACTGCCCCGCGTAATCAAAAGACCAGGTTATCTTTACGTGCAGCAGTGATTACTCTTTGAGTCTCTGAATTGGAAATCGCCTCAAGTTTTAGTTGTTAGGGGACGGACTTAGGAAGATGGACAGGTTCGACAGGACTCCTAAAGTAATAAGACTTTAGAGATAATTAAAAAAGGCGGAGCTAGAGAGATAGTGACGGTCAGGAGACGTAGGTTAGGCCGTATCAGTGGTCGGGGGGGTGTGGTCACCTGGGACTTAAACCCCGAGACCCTGGGAACTGGAGAGATCAGGAGAGGAGAGGCCCAGAATGCTTTTGGGGCGAGGAGCAGTAGCTAGAGAGACATTTAGCTACACTCGGGCAGACTCAGCTACACTCAGCCAGACTCGAGACAATTCGGCCACACTCGGCCAGACTGAGCACATTCAGATACTAGTTCCTCAGCACTATCAGAAAGAGACAGGCAGATGTACTTAAGAATACTATACGGAGTAAACGGTCAACAAGATAGATAGATAACCACAGATAGAACTTTATGAATACGAAACGGCCACACACAAACGTTATTTGACAATTCATCATCGCCGATAGGCTATGTCAAGTAACACCAATAAAGACCTTGTTTATACTTGTACTAAAAAGATTGATGAGTTATATATGTGTGTCAAATGAAAGTACAAGTAGTAAGGTCAGAAAGAAGTTTGAAAGAAACCCTGCAATATTGTTGCTAATTAACATATCTTACAGTTTTATTCTAATATTTCTATAAAGACGGCGCAGTGATCCTAAGGAGGCTCAAGATAAGACTGCCTCCGAGTGAAACTAATTATTTGTTTCCATAAAGAATTTGACCGCCGTCTTACTGGTTGTTTGTATGTTGCCATAGCAACCAAGAACTCTTCACAGGACTGCAGGGGGGAGGGAGGGGGGAATATATTAAGCAGTATGATAGTGCCTTCCTGTTAGACCCGAGCAACAATGGAGTCTGCCCATATGACAAGCTTTTTCATATGCTTTTGTTTCTTCATTCGTGCTTGTCTTAAGTGTGCCGGCTGTTCAAATTTGAGTTTGCTGTTTTTGAGTCAAAATTTATCGCTGCTTGTCTCCGGTTAAATCTTTCATTGCCAAGCTTAACCCAGTCATCTATTCATGTCCAGTTCCTTTATTTCACGCTTACAGTTGTCTTTGTAGCGTAGGAGATGTGTTCATTTGTTTACTTTGGGAAAAACCAGCTCTATAAATAGGAAAAAAAACTAAAGAGCCCCGTCACGCCAAGTAGCGTATAGGGAATATGGTGTTAGTGACCATAATTTGTATAGACCATCGGCATATGATTTGTGGGGTAATGTGGTCAGTATTACGCCCGTGCCGCTTTATTTTCCCAGAAAAATCCGGTACCCACTTAAGGCTGGATGAACCTGGTAGCCGACGGTCAGGATCAAACCCTACCTCTTGTCCTTTGTAGTCCAGTTCACTAACCACTGGGCTATCGCGGCTCCCTATTCTAGCTTAATATTCTGTTTCTATTTCACACCTGTTATGGTTTGAATTGGTTAAATATAACACACATACCAATATGTTTAAGCTCAGGTTGTGTAACAAATAATACCATAAGGCTTTTGGCAAGCATTCACGTAACTGATTTGTTTATGTTGGTTACTTACATAAAATGTCACATTTTATTTCAAAGTAGAAGTTACGTTTTTATCAATATCTGTAATATGAATAGATGGGAACTTTTTATCATTATACGCATCAGAACAGGACACCATCAACTTCAACAGTCACATGTATATAAGTATACCAAATTAAAGATCGGCACCTCAACTACATGTACATGTGGACAAGCTCCACAGACATCTGAACACATACTTCAAGATTGTACTGAATATAGTAGACTGAGGAAAATCCATTGGCCCATTGATACATCACTACATACAAAACTATATGGGCTACTGCAAGAATTACAAAAGACAGTAACATTTATAAAAGAAACAATATTGCAGATATAGACAATACTTCAGGCGAACGAAAGATAGATGGATCAGTCTTCTTCTTTCTTTCTTCTTTTCTCTTTTCACTGATACCTAAAAGGTGTGGTTATATCATTTGTCGTTCTTGAGCTGCTCGAACTGTCTGAATGTGTGGCTTTCTTTTGTTGTTACATGTCTCTGTCACTGCATCTATCCATCTTCTTCTGGGTCTTCCTCTTGGTCTTTTTCCTTGCATTTGATGTTGATCCTTGATGGTGATAGGTGAGGATTCATTCTGACCAGGTGGCCAAACCATTTAAGTTGTTGTTGTTCTATATATTCTTGGCTGGGTTTTGTTCCTACCATTTTTCTTATGGTTTCATTTGGTATTCTATCTCTTCTTGTGTTGTTTGTTACTTTTCTCAAGCATCGCATTTCACATGTATTGATCTTTCTTAATTGTGATTTAGAAAGAGTTCATGTTTGACTTTCATGGCACAAAGTTGGTATGAAAATGCTATTTATCATTTAGATGGACCAATAGCTGTGACAAATAATAACATTACGGCCTTCACATTTGGTCTCGGCTTTACAAAGAAAAAATGTGAAAGGCTCCTTCCTCGTTTTACGGCGTTTGACAAATATGACGTTAGTGTCCCTATTTCTGACATTTATCTAACAGCACACTTTAATGGTTCTGTGACCGGTTTCACTGCGACACTGCTTCTTTCTCAGAAAATTCATATACCGTCTTAAGGCTGAGTGAACCTAGAAGCCGTCGATCAGAATCAAAACCAGCCGCTAACCCCTAGAAGTCTATTTTGCTAGTCTGTGTATGTGAGGGTAGATAGTCAAGCGATAGACAAGTCACTATGTCCAACAGACATTTGCACCTAGGTATTCGCAATAAATCTGGTCTATGGTCAACATTGACACTTAGTCTAGATATTCGCAATAATTATGGTGTATGGTCAACATTGACACTTAGTCTAGGTATTCGCAATAATTCTGGTCTATGGTCAACATTGACATTTAGTCTAGACATTCGCAATAGTTCTGGTCTATGGTCAACATTGACGCTTTGTCTAGACATTCGCAATAGTTCTGGTCTATGGTCAACATTGACACTTAGTCTAGATATCCCCAATCATTCTTGCCTATGGTCAACACTGACACTTAGCCTAAGTATTTGCAATAATTCTGGTCTATGGTCAACATTGACACTTATTCCAGGTATGTATAATTATTTTAGTCTATAAACTACATTTTCTCTTCATTCATGGAAAGACACCATTTCACTTACAGGTGGAACATTTTTTTGGGTTTATGGATGTCCTTTTCAGTTTGTCCACAAAAAAAAAAAAAAAAAAAAAAAAAAAAAAAAAAAATTCTTTGCCTTTGGATAACTTTGGTTTCCTCTTAGTTCATAAATGAACAATTTTTTTCTGATCCATGGACAACTTTTTTTCTCTTTGTCCATGCATGGACAATTCTTTTAGTCTAGGGAGAACTTTTTTTCTCTTAGATCAAAAATTGCAATTTTTAAAATCCATGTATGTCTTGGTGTGAATAGTCAATCCTTCTGGTCCAGATAAACAATGTTCTATGACTCTAAGAATAAATTATTCTGGTCCAGGTAAACAATGATCTATGACTCTAAGAATAATCTATTCTGGTCCAGATAAACAATGTTCTATGACTCTAAGAATAATCTATTCTAGTCCAGATAAACAATGTTCTATGACTCTAAGAATAATCTATTCTGGTCCAGATAAACAATGTTCTATGACTTTAAGAATAACCTATTCTGGTGCAAGTAAACATTGTTCTATGACTCTAAGAATAATCTATTCTGGTCCAGGTAAACAATGTTCTATGACTCTAAAAATAATATATTCTGGTCCAGGTAAATAATGTCGTATGACTCTAAGAATAAATTATTCTGGTCCAGGTAAACAATGATCTATGACTCCACATTTTCTCCACACTATTAATCCACATAAACAATGTTCTATGACTCTAAGAATAATCTATTCGGATCCACATAAACAATGTTGTATGACTCTAAGAATAATCTATTCTGGTCCAGATAAACAATGTTCTATGACTCTAAGAATAATCTATTCTGGTCCACATACACAATGTTCTATGACTCTAAGAATAATCTATTAATTTTCATTGATCTGGCTTCAATACTTCTCTGATTGAAGGAAAACTTTTAATTTTGAAAATCAATGATTTAATACACACAACGGTGCTTAGAGCCAAAATAATGGAGAAACAATCGCGATCATACAGACATAACGTAAATAGAATTGCAACCATAAATATTTACGGTATCAGAGACCAAGAAGAATAATTAATCGACGCAATAATAAAAAAAAAGGATCAAAATACTCGGAGTAGCAGACACAAGACTGAAGGAGAAACAAACAAGGAAAGCGTACATGAATTATACCATAATAAACTCAGGAGTTAACACCAACGAAGTAGCAAAACACGGAGTAGGATTCATTGTAGACCCAGAAACGTCCAAAAACATTATAGAAATACATCAACATTCAGAAAGGATAATTACCCTAAGAGTAATAGAAAACAACGTCAATATAACATACATCCAAATATATGCACCTTGCAACAATAACAACGGTGAAAGCGAAGAATTCTACGAAACATCCACAAAGTAAATAAGAACGAAGATCTACTGGTGATGGGGGACTTTAACGGGAGACCAGGAAAACACAATTATGAGAACTCCAAATATCTGGGCCCATTTGGAGATAACACAAATAGAAAGAACGAAAATGGCAGCCGAATGCTTGAATTATGCAATCAACATGAATTATGCATAACTAACACTTTCTTTAAACATAAAGACTCACAAATATACACATGGTATAAATGGAACGATAACAATTGTAAAAGTCAAATAGATTTCATCCTAGCGAGAACACAAAGGAAGAAGAAAATCAGAGACAGCAGAGCGGTACCTAACATTACAAATGACACAAACCATAAAATGGTGCTAATAACCATCCAGAAAGCAAAACAAGACAACAAGAACAAACTGAAAACAAGAAAACAACCCGAAAGGACAATAAAATTAAACCAACTTAAAATAGAAGACAAAAAGAAAGAAATAGAAAAACAACTAGAAAGCCAATTTAAACAACTACCACAACAAATAACTACAGTAGATAACGAGTGGCTCATGTTCAAAAAATCATTGACGAAAATAGCAACCGCAATATGCGGAACGAAGCAAAGGAAGAAGGGCGGAAGGATGAGCACTCCTTGGTGGAATGATATAGTCAAGAACGCCATGAAAAGACAGAAAAAAACTATACAAAATCTGGCTATAAACTAAATAGCAAAGCGATTATGATATATACACAATAGAAAGAAGAGAAGTGGAGAAATTAATCAAAGAAGAAAACATAAAGCATGGGTAAAATTTGGAGAAATGATTAGTAACAATCACAAATCAGCATCCAGAGACTTCTATAGAACAATTAAAGCCATAAGACAAAAGAAAGACAATTATGACCCAACTGAAATCATCAATGATAAACGAGGCCAAGCAATAACAAACAAAGCGCAAATCTTAACGATATAGAAAGAATATTTCGAAGAGCTTTTGAATGTAGCAACAACAAGTCCAAGAACACACAAAAAGCAACTAATAGTTGGCGATAAAGAACCAAATATACTAATTGAAGAAATAGAAGAAACATTGCGACTTGCACCAAGAAACAAAGCCCCCGGAATCGATAACATCCCAGTAGAAATGCTAGCAGCAGCGGGAGAGGCAGGATGTAAATGGCTACACAGAATATTCAACGCTGCATGGATACAACCAATTGAGACCAATTATAGACCCACAACTAAGCGATGCTCAGATGGGCTTCAGGAGGAACAGCGGTTGCACAGATGCCCTATTTATCATAAAACAACTAGCGGTGAAAACTAGAGCATAATAAAACACTATATAGAGCTATTATTGACCAAGAAAAGGCGTTTGATGGGGTGGACAGGGAACAACTGTGGTCCGTATTGCCCTTGTACGGAGTGAGTCACCATCTAGTAGAGATATGCAAGAGCCTCTATGAAAGTAGTCGCACTACAGTAAGATCTTCAGCAGGCTACTCTAAACATTTCACCATTAACTCCGGAGTAAGACAAGGCTGCGTGCTTTCCCCTTTACTTTTCATCACATATATGGACAATATATGCAAATTAGCATGCCCAATCAAAGGAAATATACCAACAAGGATGATAACAAGCGATAACACAAAAGAGAACAAAAGATATACGTACCAGAAAACAGCAGAAGAGAGGAAGAAATAAATGAAATACTATTTGCAGACGACCAAGTTCTGATACATGAAACAACTGAGGACCTGCAAGAACATATCAACAGGCTAAACAACACTTGTAAACAATACAACATGAAGATCAACATAAGCAAACCGAAGTAATGGCAATAGCGAGAAAGAAAGAAAAACTAAACATCATAATATATAATACGACTCTGAAGCAAGTAGACAATTTTAAATATCTGGGTAGCACGTTAACACAAGACAATAACTAAGAGACAGAGATAAATATAAGGTGTAACAAAGCATGCCAAGTTATAGGCCAAGTATCAACACTATTGAAAAACAAAGCAATAACTACGGAAGCAAAAAGGGCCTACAACAACAAATCAATTTTTCTACCAACTCTGTGCTATCAGTGCCAGAATTGGACGCTGGACTCTAGAACAATAAGAAAGATAACGACCACCGAAATGAAATGTGTCAGAAGAATGACAGGAAACAGCTTAAGGGACAGAGTAAGAAACACCGACATGAGGTAGAACTTGAAATTGAACCAGCCATCGAATACATAAAGAAACAACAGATAAATTGGTTCGGCCACATAACAAGACAAAAAAGAACCAACAATAACTCAAAGAGCCTTAAACAAACGCTACGAAAACGCCAGATTAAGAGGAAGACCGAGAAAGAGATGGATAAAGGGAATACTAGAGTCACTAGGAGAGATAACACCAGAAGAGGCCAGCAGAAGAGCAAAGAATCGCAGATTGTATCTCCCCTCGACGCCAACGGCAACAGAGGAAGGATAGAAGAAGAAGAAGAATGATTTAATACCTAGTTCATTTTTTGGTTATTTGGTTATGGAAGACCCCGGTATCACTGCAAAGTTAAAATCCATAATTGCTCAACCGCCCGTGCCAGCGTAATCATCCGAATTTCATCTCCCAAACAAAGAAAGGTAACTGTAGTCCCCATCATAGCAGTCTCAGCACACGCCAAAAGACATAAGGCGAAACCGCGCAGAATGTGAACACAGCCAACTGTTCCCTGCCACACGATATCATTATTCATCGAAAGCAATTGGAATATCGAAACATGATCAAAACGGATGAGACACACACAGCTCACGGTGTGCACAGAGCACTTAACTCAGTAGCTCCTGCAATAAGCCGGACTTGGGATATGAGGAAACTGCAACAAGGAACACTTTTCATGCTTAGCCTTCAGTTGTTCCCGCCGCCTCTCCAACATATACCGGGAGTTCACGTCCTCTTGAAAATGATGATCGTCATATTTTTAAAAAATGTAGAGCGCTTGATGATGTTAGGCCCTCGTTGTTGACTCCAATTCCGAATTCAGTTCATTCTTGCTGAGTGCTAATGTTCATGGGGATTTCTCTTTTACTGGTTCTAGAGTCAACTTTTACAGCAAGATACAAGTTGAATATGACAAGCTCTCTACAGTTTAGTTTCTTTATTTCTAAAGCTCTCAGTTTATATTTGACGATTTGTTACTGCCTGTGTAGCAAAATAATAATTTTTCTTTTATGTTTTTGCAAGAGATTATTGTAAAAAAAAGTTACAACTGGCAAAATAAAAGGAAAGAGTGATCGCGGACGACAAAGAGAGAAAATACTGGATAGCTTGGTGTCATGGCATGAAAAACAGTCAACAACAGAGCTAATACGATGCATAGTAGATAGAAGATTATGGAAGGGCATGATTGCCTACCGGTATGGCACATGGTGATGATGATTGTAAAAAGAGCAGACGGAATGCGTTTAGTGTTTATTTATCTTTAGATTTAGCCGCATTAGACAGATTTAACGTGTTTACATCCGATATAGTTTTAACTTGTTTCATTCAAAGAAATCTTATTTAACGAACGTCTGTGACTGGGGACCAACAGCAAAACATTGTGTCTGCTTCAAAGAGAACTTTTGTTTACATAAATATGGGGATAAAATGCTAGATTATGAAAGCGACACACATGACTTGAATGAAACAATTACATCGTACGAACTAAGTACGTGTCTTGTCCACAAGTCTTTCATATACATATTCTAGTGATATCAGTTTGATGAAATGATGGTAGACGTTTCTTTTCTAAATTGGAAAATAAACGACATAAATTATCAGAAAACATAGGTAAAATTAAATATGTGAGAAATATGTTAGTGGATTAACATACTCAGAGCATATCGTTTAGAAACTCATAACGTGTTGCTGGTTTAATGGTCAGAGAACCAGAGTTGATCAAGAGTATGCAACCTTGATGTAAGCGATCTAGAAACAGGCAACTTATCCTGGTTAAGTGAGTATTGAGTGAACATTAAGACATACTCTGTTTGAACAAATATTGTGATTTAGTCAAATGTATCGTGCATATGGGCACAAATATCGCAACTTCGCTGCAAACTGCGACACGGCGTAACTAATGTCCTTTTCATGACAAACGAAGATATTATTGCAGTGGTTATAGTCGTAGTAATAATAATAGCAGCACTGGTAGTAGTAGTAGTAGTAGTAGTAGTTGTGGCAGTAGTAGTAGTAGTAACAGCAGCAGTAGTAGTAGTTGTAGTAGTCACAGCAGCAGCAGCAGCAGCAGCAGTAGTAGTAGTAGTAGTAGTAGTTGTTGTTGTGGCAGTAGTAGTAGTAACAGCAGCAGCAGTAGCAGTAGTAGTAGTAGTAGTAGTAGTAGTTGTGGCAGTAGTAGTAGTAACAGCAGCAGCAGTAGCAGTAGTAGTAGTAGTAACAGCAGCTGCAGTAGCAGTAGTAGTAGTAGTAGTAGCAGCAGCAGCAGAGGCAGAGTAGTAGTATTAGTAGCAAAAGTAATAGCAGTTGCAGTAGTAGTAGTAGTAGTAGTAGTAATAGTAGTAGTAGTGGTAATAGCAGTAGTAGTAGTAATAGTAGTAGAAGTAGTAGTAGCAGTAGTAGCAGTAGTAGTAGCAGTAGTAGTAGTAGTAGCACTAGTTGTAGCAGTAGTAGTAGCAGTAGTAGTAGTAGTAGCAGTAGTATTAGTAGTAGTAGTAGTAGTAGTAGTAGTAGTAGTAGTAGTAGTAGTGGCAGCAGCAGTAGCAGTAGCAGTTTCAGTAGAAGAAGAAGAAAAACGAAGAAGAAGGAGTAGAGAAACAATATGTATAAATAAGCACATTACTTCAGCGGAACGCCACTTAGTTGTACATGAATGAAAGAAACAACTAGAAAACAAATCAGCTCTGCAAATAGTGCCAACAGGCAACCTGTTTTCTGGCACTCTGGACCATCTCCAACCATTGCGCCTTGACGTTGGCATCAAAATGGACCCCAATGTACAACCGGCCAATCAGATGACGTCCTTCATCTGTGTCCTGTAAGATTAAAACCAACTTATTTATTGACACATCTTGAATTGTAGATGTTCACTAAAAGCAAACACAATCTCACGAATATAAGGTTACCGTTATCAGGTCGCGTGTCCTTTACAGTCACAGCAGCTCGTCTGAAAGAATCTCTGTCTCTAGCCATATCTCTCACTTCCTCTTTTGTCATTTTCAATGTCTCTTTGATGTCATGAAACCCCCTTCTTTTTTGGTCTGTTCTTGTCTCATATTGTTGGAACCAGGCTTTCCATTATTGTTCTTTCCAGCCCGCTGCGTCTTTTGACGGGGTCATAAGATTTTAATTTCCCCTGTAAGATGTTGGCACAATATCAGCAAGGCAGTAACAATCAAATGACTGAGGGCATATATCTTCCCGTTAGTAACGTATGGCTGTGAATCATGGGCAGCCTCGTAAACTGCAAGAAGAAAATCGATTCATTTTCGAAACAAAATGTTACCGAAAATCCTGAAGATACTTTGGATAATAGAAAAAAGAGCAATGAAGCCATATTTAAAGACTTACACATTGAAAAGAACTGGATTATAAAACACCATTCTACAGAGGAAATTAAAATACTATGCTAAGATGTCTCAGGTGCAAAAATAATAAAATAACGTATATCACATCGTGAAATCCCCGAAATCTTCTTTAGCTGAATCTTAATATGTCTTTGTCTTGCTTAGAGTTCAGATCTCATATCTTAAGGAGATCTTTGTTTCACACTTTGAAACATATCTCACAGAGTTCATGTTGCCACATTAGATATTTAACATGTCTACAGGCATCACGAATCTTTCAATGGTTTTCTATGTACAAACAACTAAGATAAGCGGTTGTAAAAATATCTATGATGACGATGCTGTTGTTGTGTCAGTAGAGACTTAATTTAATGGATTGGCAATTTACAAATGTATGTACCTGGGAGGAGCTTAACTACACCTGGTTTCCAACCACTACCTGCTATCTCCTAGTGGTGGGGGAGCAGAAGCGCTTGCGACCTGCGGTGGCAATAGCAGGGTCGGCGCACCATCAGCCGACCAAGACCTAGCAGTTCTACCTCCTGTGGTCTCCCCTGGAAACAGTCTGCGTCAAACCAGACTGGCTAACAGAAGCTAGGATCGCCGTGTTCCGTGTAGTGGTGGCTGTTACTGATATAGAGGACCCAGTATTGCAGTACCTCTGGGCTGGACTAGTAGTTTCCCAGCATAGCCTGGGACAGACGAAATCCAACCTCTTCAGTAAGAGCCGGGAATGTCAAGAAAGCCATTACGACCCACCACATCTTATGAGTCAAAGGGCAACATGCTCGAATCAACTCGTGGCAATCCGTCAACATCTCCTACCGGTGTAATATACATTGGACACGTCAATACAACACGTTATGTTCAAACCATGCAAAACCTGTAATATTGTTGCGTGTTGCGAACCATGTGTGACCCACTTGGTAATAACAAAAAAAAGACTTATTTTATGACTTAATGATTGATGCACTCCGCACTCATCTTTGAAGTAACTGAAGTATTGTCACACGTGTGCTCGTTGCAACACGTTGTATTGGGCGTCTATAACATTTACACAGCACAGCCAAACAAAATGTCAGATATCTAGTACAAGAAGTCCAATGCTACACGGTATCACTATTTTAAGGCTGTGTGGACTTAGAACGTGTCGAGCATTATAAGAAGGTGTTGGGAATACATCGGTCATGTGCTGTGAATGAATGAAGAAAGATTTCCCCACAAAGTATTCACGTGAAACCAACTGGTAAAAGAAAATAAGGTAGACCCAGAGAATCACTAAGCAGAACAATTACTAAGGAATGATCAATCATATGACTAAGGAACAACCAAGAACTAACAGCAAAACGCCAATGACGCGTTTTTATATATCGTCTTCGGTCCGAAAGAAAAATGAATGAATGAATGATTGAATTAATGAATGATTGATTGATGCAACTACACATTTTCGTAGGGAATAGGCAAATTATTGCGATGCTGCGGTAAAGCTGGTAGCAAGGAGCCAGTGGTGATGAGTGTTAAACACTCCAAGGTATGAAGACAGCTTTACAAGGGAGGAACACAACACAATACTGACGTTTCGGCCTGTGGCCTTCTTCAGAGTAGAAGGACAACGAAAACAAACGGTGAAACACAATTATCTATAACTACATGATCAGAAGAATAGAGAGGTGGACAGAAAAGAAGAAAGTAGGATGTTGAAAAATGAAAAAAAGAAGAAAGCTACATGACGGGAGGTAGGATGAGTGTTAAGATGTATAAATTAGAAAGAATAGGAGAATATATATTATTTAATATATATATATATATATATATATATATATATATATATATATATATATATATATATATATATATTCTCATATTCTTTCTAATTTATACATCTTAACACTCATCCTACCTCCCCTCATGTAGCTTTCTTCTTTTTTTCATTTTTCAACATCCTACTTTCTTCTTTTCTGACGAAGAACGGCTGACGTCACTCTGTCCATAACGCTCGCAAAGCGGAAAACGTCACGCCAGTTGGAGATTTTCCTGAAAATACCTCTCAGCCAGCAGGCCTATAGTTGGCTGTGGACAGCCAAAGAAGATTGTGGCTTAAATACATCAAAGATACCTTGAACTTGACAAAAGAAGAAGTGGCTAGTGGGAGGTATGGCTACAAACATTGTTTTAATGTCTAAACAATATTATTGAAGACGGGTTGTGATGAGTGCGACATTCTGCAAAGGACACGCAACCCGATGATGATGACTAAAATAATAGAACACTAAACACGGAGCGTATCCTACCTTGTCCATTTCTATAATGGCCAAAATAAAGTAGACTTTGTCCAGCTGGTATATGGGCACATCAAAAACAAACGTTTCGTTGAACACTGGGCACGGGTCGTTTCCCTTCGCAGCTGTCTTTGACTTCTTCAGTGGCCTTCCGTCATACATTAGAGTGACTTTAGTGTACAGTTCTGTTTAGGAAATAAACAAGAACATGAAATATTCCAATCATTATTCATGACATTTATTTTATACATTGCTTGTAGTATGGTTTCAGTGATGAGGATAAACGATTGTTTACCTTAGTTACGTAACGTGGGGGATGAGGGGTGAGAGTGGGTTGCCACGGGCCATTCTTAGGGAAACAACATTCTTAGGGGAGCAACATTCTTAGGGGAGCAACATTCTTAGGGGAACAACATTCTTAGGGGAACAACATTCTTAGGGGAGCAACATTCTTAGGGGAGCAACATTCTTAGGGGAACAACATTCTTAGGGGAGCAACATTCTTAGGGGAACAACATTCTTAGGGGAACAACATTCTTAAGGTAACAACATTCTTAAGGTAACAACATTCTTAGGGGAACACCATTCTTAGGGGAGCAACATTCTTAGGGGAGCAACATTCTTAAGGTAACAACATTCTTAAGGTAACAACATTCTTAAGGTAACACCATTCTTAGGGGAGCAACATTCTTAGGGGAGCAACATTCTTAGGGGAGCAACATTCTTAGGGGAGCAACATTCTTTGGGGAACAACATTCTTAGGGGAACAACATTCTTAGGGGAGCAACATTCTTAGGGGAACAACATTCTTAGGGGAGCAACATTCTTAAGGTAACAACATTCTTAAGGTAACAACATTCTTAGGGGAACAACATTCTTAGGGGAACAACATTCTTAGGGGAGCAACATTTTTAGGGGAACAACATTCTTAGGGGAACTACATTCTTAGGGGAACAACATTCTTAGGCGAGCAACATTCTTAAGGTAACAACATTCTTAGGGGAACAACATTCTTAAGGTAACAACATTCTTAGAAGCACAACATTCTTAACGGAGCAACATTCTTAGGGGAATAACATTCTTAATGGGGCAACATTTTTAGGGAAACAACATTCTTAACGGAGCAACATTCTTAGGGGAACAAGATTCTTAGGGGAACAACATTCTTAGGGGAACAAGATTCTTAGGGGAACAACATTCTTAGGGGAACAACATTCTTAAGTGAATAACATTCTTAAGGTAACAACATTCTAAGGGGAACAACATTCATAGGGGGGCAACATTCTTAGAGGAACGACATTCTTAAAATAACAACATTCATAATCGAGCAACATCCTTAGGGTCCTAACATTCTTCAGGGAACAACATTCTTAGGGGAACAACGTTCTTATGGGGAGAACATTCTTAAGGTAATAACCTTCTTAAGGGAACAACATTCTTAGGGGAACAACGTTCTTATGGGGAGAACATTCTTAAGGTAATAACCTTCTTAAGGGAACAACATTCTTAGTGGAGCAACATTCTTAGATAGCGGAACATTTCATCAAGAAAAAAGTAGTGATAATATTTCTTTCTGCAACAGCAGAAGAAGGTGCAGAATATTTCCCATGCCCTGTAGACAGACAATGTGCATTAAACCACTGTTGTACATTAATGTTAACATCGATTGTTATATCGTGCAAAATACAGGGAAAGAGCGATCACGGACGACGAAAACAGAAGCTACTATAGCTAGCTTGACGTCGTGGCACGGTAAACAGTCAACAAAAGAATAGAAACGACTCACAGTGGATAGAAAATTGTGGCAGGTAATGAATGATCGCTGACGCCAACCGTTATGGGACATGATGGAGATGATGATTATGAGTGGTAGCCTCTGTCAGTCATAATTGACTATGGATTTTGCAGTGCCCTTAGACATGTTTTTTTAAAAAATGTTCTTTCGCCGTGTATTCTCTTTTTTTTTCAATTAATTTGTCTGCTTATTGCATAAATCGGAGCTTTAGAGCGTGTCTCCAAAAAACAGGTCTGTATCTATCTCTTCACAGGCTGTATCGTTCAATCTTCATGTCACGTGTATATACGTCTAACAAAAAAATAATCACACTTATAATGATCCACTACTACCAACACACAAACAACGATCTACCTATAGCATCACAGACACATGCAAACAACGACCCACTACTAGCATCACACAAACACAAACAACGACCCATTTCTAAGATTACACAATCACAGAACGCCCCACTTCTAGCATCACACACACACAAACAACGACCCACTTCTAGCATCACACACATAAACAACGACCCACTTCTAGCATCACACAAACACAAACAACGACCCACTTCTAGCATCACACACACAAACAACGACCCACTTCTAGCATCACACACATAAACAACGACACATTTCTAGCATTACACACACAGATAACGACGCACTAACAGCATTATATACACACAAACAATGACCCACTACTAGCATCACACACACAAACAACGACCCACTACTAGCATCACACACACAAACAACGACCCACTTCTAGCATCACACAAACACAAACAACGACCCACTTCTAGCATCACACACACAAACAACGACCCACTTCTAGCATCACACACATAAATAACGATACACTTCTAGCATCACACACACAAACAATGACACATTTCTAGCATCACACACACAGACAACGACGCACTAAAAGCATTATATACACACAAACAATGACCCACTACTAGCATCACACACAAATAACGACCCACTACTAGCATCACACACACACAAACAAGGACTCACTACTAGCGTCACATACACACACAAACAGCAACCCACTACTAGCATTACACACAACAAAAAACGACCCACTTCTAGCATCACACACATACAAACAACGACCCACTTCTAGCATCACACCCACATACAAACAACGACCCACTTCTAGCATCACACACACAAACAACCCACTTCTAGCATTACACATACACAAATAACCCACTTCTAGCATTACACACAAACAACGACCCACTACTAGCATCACACCCACATACAAACAACGACCCACTTCTAGCATCACACACACATACAAACAACGACCCACTTCTAGCATCACACACACATACAAACAACGACCCACTACTAGCATCACACACACAAACAACCCACTTCTAGCATTACACATACACAAATAACCCACTTCTAGCATTACACACAAACAACGATCCACTTCTAGCATCACACACACACAAACAACGACACACTTCTAGCATCACACAAACAGACAACGACCCACTACTAGCATCACACACAAAAATAACGACCCACTACTAGCATCATACACACACAAACAACGAACCACTACTAGCATCACACATACAGACAACGACCCACTACTAGCATCACACACACAAATATAACGACCCACTACTAGCATCAAACACACACAAACAACGAACCACTACTAGTATCACACACAAACAACCCACTTCTAGCATCACACATACAAACAACGACCTACTTCTAGCATCGCACACCCACACACACAAACAACGACACACTACTAGCATCACACACACAAACAACGACCCACTTCTAGCATCATACACACAAACAACGACCCACTTCTAGCATCACACATACAGACAACGACCCAATACTAGCATCACACACACAAAAATAACGACCCAATACTAGTATCAAACACACACAAACAACTAACCACTACTAGTATCACACACAAACAACAACCCACTTCTAGCATCACACATACAAACAACGACCTACTTCTAGCATCATACACACAAACAACGACCCACTTCTAGCATCATACACCCACACATACAAACAACGACCCACTACTAGCATCACACACACGCACACAAACTACGACCCACCAGTAGCATCACACACAAATAACGACCCATTACTAGCGTCACACACACAGACAACGACCCTCTACTAGCATCACACACGCACAAACATCATAAAAATAGCGCCCCCCAACACCATCCACACACACAAACAACGACACACTACTAGCATCACACACACAAACAACGACCCACTTCTAGCATCACACACACAAACAACGACACATTTCTAGCCTCACACACAGACAACGAACCACTACTAGCTTCACACACAAACACAAACAACGACCCACTACTAGCATCACACACAAATAACGACCCATTACTAACGTCACACACCCAAACAACAACCCACTACTAGCATCACACACACACCCACACAACAACCCACTACTAGCATCACACACACACAAACAACGACCCACTACTAGCATCCCACACACACAAACATCTTAAAAATAGCCGCCACCCCTCCCTCCCCCCCAACACCATCCACACAACCAAATATATATTTATAGGGTATGTGGACTGGGTGCTCTAGAAGTATGACATGCTGTTGACTGATGTGTCTGGCCTAAAGACAAATCTATTCATGCTGTTGACTGATGTGTCTGGCCTAAAGACAAATCTATTCATGCTGTTGACTGATGTGTCTGGCCTAAAGACAAATCTATTCATGCTGTTGACTGATGTGTCTGGCCTAAAGACAAATCTATTCATGCTGTTGACTGATGTGTCTGGCCTAGAGACAAATCTATTCATGCTGTTGACTGATGTGTCTGGCCTAAAGGCAGATCTATTCATGCTGTTGACTGATGTGTCTGGCCTAAAGACAAATCTATTCATGCTGTTGACTGATGTGTCTGGCCTAAAGGCAGATCTATTCATGCTGTTGACTGATGTGTCTGGCCTAAAGACAAATCTATTCATGCTGTTGACTGATGTGTCTGGCCTAGAGACAAATCTATTCATGCTGTTGACTGATGTGTCGGGCCTAAAGACAAATCTATTCATGCTGTTGACTGATGTGTCTGGCCTAAAGACAATCTATTCATGCTGTTGACTGATGTGTCTGGCCTAAAGACAAATCTATTCATGCTGTTGACTGATGTGTCTGGCCTAGAGACAAATCTATTCATGCTGTTGACTGATGTGTCTGGCCTAAAGGCAGATCTATTCATGCTGTTGACTGATGTGTCTGGCCTAAAGGCAGATCTATTCATGCTGTTGACTGATGTGTCTGGCCTAGAGACAAATCTATTCATGCTGTTGACTGATGTGTCTGGCCTAAAGGCAGATCTATTCATGCTGTTGACTGATGTGTCTGGCCTAAAGGCAGATCTATTCATGCTGTTGACTGATGTGTCTGGCCTAAAGACAAATCTATTCATGCTGTTGACTGATGTGTCTGGCCTAAAGACAAATCTATTCATGCTGTTGACTGATGTGTCTGGCCTAAAGACAAATCTATTCATGCTGTTGACTGATGTGTCTGGCCTAAAGACAAATCTATTCATGCTGTTGACTGATGTGTCTGGCCTAAAGGCAGATCTATTCATGCTGTTGACTGATGTGTCGGGCCTAAAGACAAATCTATTCATGCTGTTGACTGATGTGTCTGGCCTAAAGGCAGATCTATTCATGCTGTTGACTGATGTGTCTGGCCTAAAGGCAGATCTATTCATGCTGTTGACTGATGTGTCGGGCCTAAAGACAAATCTATTCATGCTGTTGACTGATGTGTCTGGCCTAAAGGCAGATCTATTCATGCTGTTGACTGATGTGTCGGGCCTAAAGGCAGATCTATTCATGCTGTTGACTGATGTGTCTGGCCTAAAGGCAGATCTATTCATGCTGTTGACTGATGTGTCTGGCCTAAAGGCAGATCTATTCATGCTGTTGACTGATGTGTCTGGCCTAGAGACAAATCTATTCATGCTGTTGACTGATGTGTCTGGCCTAAAGGCAGATCTATTCATGCTGTTGACTGATGTGTCTGGCCTAGAGACAAATCTATTCATGCTGTTGACTGATGTGTCTGGCCTAGAGACAAATCTATTCATGCTGTTGACTGATGTGTCTGGCCTAAAGGCAGATCTATTCATGCTGTTGACTGATGTGTCTGGCCTAGAGACAAATCTATTCATGCTGTTGACTGATGTGTCTGGCCTAAAGGCAGATCTATTCATGCTGTTGACTGATGTGTCTGGCCTAAAGGCAGATCTATTCATGCTGTTGACTGATGTGTCTGGCCTAAAGGCAGATCTATTCATGCTGTTGACTGATGTGTCGGGCCTAAAGACAAATCTATTCATGCTGTTGACTGATGTGTCTGGCCTAAAGGCAGATCTATTCATGCTGTTGACTGATGTGTCTGGCCTAAAGACAAATCTATTCATGCTGTTGACTGATGTGTCTGGCCTAAAGACAAATCTATTCATGCTGTTGACTGATGTGTCGGGCCTAAAGGCTCGCAAATATCGCGGGTCTTCTGTACAGCAGCAACACAAGGATCCACTCCCACTTAACCGATGAACGCTAAAAAGATATATATCAATCACTACCACTACTACCACTACCACTATTACCACTATTACCACTATTACCACTACTTCCATTATTACCATTACTGCCACTACTTCCATTATTACCACTACTACCACTACTACCACTACTTCCATTATTACCACTACTACCACTACTTCCACTATTACCACTACTACCACTACTTCCAATACTTCCACTACTACCACCACCACTACTTTCGCTACTACCACTACCACCATTTTTACCACTACTACCACCACTACTACTACTACCACCACTACCACTACGTCCGCTACTACCACTACTACCATTACTACCACTACTACCACTACTTCTACTACTACCACTACCACCACTACCACCACTACTGCCACTACTACTACTTCCACTACTACCACTACTACCACCACCACTACCACTACCACCACCACTACCACTACTACCACTACCACCACCACTACCACTACTAGACAAACATTATTTATATAACTTCACGCCACAGCCATCACCATTTTAACAACGTTTATAAAGGTCGAATGACATTTTTTTTTTAAAGTGGAAAAAATAAGTAACTTTCCTGTGGTCTGGAGCTTGGTCAAACACTGACTTCACTGAAATTGATAAGGCCGCCTGACAGGGCGGACATAGAAATAAAATAAAGTAACGCCTGACAGGGCGGACATAGAAATAAAATAAAGTAACGCCTGACAGGGCGGACACAGAAATAAAATAAAGTAACGCCTGACAGGGCGGACATAGAAATAAAATAAAGTAACGCCTGACAGGGCGGACACAGAAATAAAATAAAGTAACGCCTGACAGGGCGAACATAGAAATAAAATAAAGTAACGCCTGACAGGGCGGACATAGAAATAAAATAAAGTAACGCCTGACAGGGCGGACATAGAAATAAAATAAAGTAACGCCTGACAGGGCGGACATAGAAATAAAATAAAGTAACGCCTGACAGGGCGGACACAGAAATAAAATAAAGTAACGCCTGACAGGGCGGACACAGAAATAAAATAAAGTAACGCCTGACAGGGCGGACATAGAAATAAAATAAAGTAAAAGGAAAGAGTTCTAAAAAGATGTGGAGGTGATTACCACATCCCAGACTGTACTGTTATTATAAACGTTTATATGAGTGGGATTTCCAATAAGTGTATCCACAGGCAAAAAAAAAATACATAGATATGATATACGACAGGACTAAATATACACACAAAGATCCGCGTGCCCAAACATTAAAAAAAAACACACACAACCTTCTTTTCTTTTCTTCTTTTCTCTTTCTCACTGATACCGAAAAGGTGTCGTGGTTTATATCATTTGTCGTTCTTGAACTGTTCGAACTGTCTGAATTAGTGATTTTCCTTTGTTGTTACATGTCTCTATCACTGCATCTATCCATCTTCTCCTAGGTCTTCCTCTTGATCTTTTTCCATGCATTCTATGGAAAAAACACAACGACAGATATCAATCCCTAACAACACATAAACAACGACATATATAAAACCCATACAAACCGCTATTTTGCTTGAGTCCCTCCATAACTTTGAGACCCCTGGCGTTGAGTACTGACACACTGAGCTTCTCAGACGTCGGGAGGTACATCAGAGCGATGTGAAGCTCTCCAAGATCTTCCTGCGAACCAAGAAAACACACATACATTCAGTCCATCTCATCCTATTCAAAATTCTCTTCTATGTTTTTACAATCTTAATTTTACCAGAAAAAAAAAAATGTTGTGCGTTAGAGTGTCACCAGCCTGCAATTTCAATTGAACATGTCAAATATAATAATTCACATCAACCTCTCAATCAAGGAAATAGCCTCTGCTGAGATGAAATGTGTTAGACAAAAGACAGGAAACAGCCCGAGAGACATGAAGAACTGAGAAAAAAGATAGGAATAACCCCCGACATAGAATATATAAAGAAACAAAAGGTAAAGTGGTTTGGCCACGTGACAAGGCAGCGTGATCAAAACACAACACAGCGAGCCCTGAGTAAGCGTTGCGAGATCACCAGACCCAAGGGTCGACCACGAAAAAAAGATCGGAATATTAATAAGTGTCGGAATATTAGAAACACTTGGAAACATAACAGCAGCAGAGGCGAACAGAAGAGCAAAAGACTGCAAATTATATCTCCCCTCGACCTTGAAAGGCAAATGAGGAAGGAAAGAAAAAGATATGAACCTCATATTAAGATGTTAATCTAGAATTAAATTCATCGCAAGTAAAAAATTAAGGAGACCAAGGCGTTTGACAGCAACAGAGCTGAAGTGGCCAGCGATTCATGGATGATGACGTGTGCCAGGATCAGTGAACCAGAACCATATAGACCTTATACCACCTCTTCGTGGTGCCTCTAGTAACAGGCTAACAGGTCTGGTCTGCCCAAGTGAGTAAGAATAGAGGTGGCAGGTAACTTGGTACTCAAAAATATGTATACTTAAGGCTCATTGCATTGTGTTTAAATCTGTCTGTCTTATCACGAGGCTAAACGTGGATAAGGAGGAGGCGGAGAATAAGAAGAAGTGGAGGAGGGGGAGAAGAAGAACAACAAGAAGAAAGTAGATGAAAAGGAGACAGAGAAGTAGAAGAAGAAGAAGAAGAAGAAGAAGAATCAATGATACTCCTCTCAAAGTAGATCCGATTGAGCATCTGGTATAATCGTTACAGGGCCATATCAAATAAACTACTACATTGAAATTAAGCGAGTCAAAACTGTTTGTATTAAAAAATAGAAAATAGCAGGTTGTATAACACTACACTCGTTGAAGGGAAAAAAACGTAAGTGTCCAACCATCATTCATAATAAGTAGCCCGCTTTCTGAAATTACCCTAAAAGCCAACACGGGTATTGCCTCTAGCAACAGGCTAACTTGGGCAACAGGTCTAGTCTGCCCAAGTGAGTAGGGATAGATGTGGCAGGCAACTTGGCACTCAAAGATATGTATATTAAAGGCTCTTTGTATTGTGTTTTAATCTTTCTGTCTTATCACTGGGATAAACTATTGTATCTGTTGTTTATGTATGTATTCTATTGTGGGAATTATTCCTATTTTTTTCTCAGATCATTAATTTCTGTGAGGTTGATATGAATACAGACATATATATATATATATATATATATACTCATACACTATATATGTAAATATATCAGATTTACCTATCTTCCAGTCTCTCTCTCTCTCTCTCTCTCTTTCTTTCTCTTTCTACAGTGTCTCTTACAAAATCATTAATATACAATGTCAACGAGCGATGAACAAAAACAATATGCTTATTTGATAACAAGTATTGCTGGATGCCGAGTGAATAAAGCAAGCCGCTATCCACTCAAATGAGCTCCAGTTCGATTCCCGTTAAGGACACGTTTTGGTTTCATATCCAGAAAAGGGAGGGGTAAGATATAAAAAAAAACCTGTACAGTACATAACGACAGCATTTGGGTGTGTAATTTGTATTAATTTAATCTATGATAATGACTTTGACTTATTAAATAAATAAACAAGGAAGTCTTTGTAGCGAAGTGGTTAGAGCGAGCGTCTATAAACCTAGTGAATCCATGATGTTTCAAATTGTGGAGGGTTTATTTTATTTAAACGTCACGGCTTTGGAGTTTACCTCGTCTTTGAAAATAGGAATCGAAGATTGTTCTCTTTAACAAAGTATGGTGCTTGCCATGATGCTCACCGCATAACCCAGATGTCCATGGCCACCAAAAAACACAGGCACCCCGATCCATATGCTTCAAGACGTGACGCGGACCATTTTTTTTTTTAAGTAACCATATTAAAGCTATTGTTTATGTTATATCTTCTGTATTAAATTGTGTGTCTAATTCTTGCATTATTTATTACTATTTTAATTGTTAGTTTCATTTTGTGCTCTTGTTAAGGATCATTTTAACCGAAAAATGGTTGGTAATCGTTCGGTGGTGACAAATTTCAACTTTGAATTGTAAGCATGCCGTGTTTAACTTTTTCTCTGTGTTTAACTTTTTCTCCGTGTTTAAATTTTCTCCACGTTAATTCTTTATTTCCATTTGTCGCTCTATAAGTGCTTCCTGACATGCCCCCCCCCCCCCCCCCAATTTTCTCCCAATTAGATTGTGATGTATCAGTTTAATTAACAAGATATAGAAGTCAGTTCTAACCTCTTGAGGCTCCGTTAGAAGATCATTGAACAGAACTTCGTCTCCCGACGAAAGTGACACTTTGGAGAGGTCACATGTCACTTCACCTTTTGTTTAAATTAAAAACAAACTTCAGTCAGATAGAAGCATAAACAAGTAACAATCATCATCAATTACCGTGCCTGCTGGCGTAGGTGATCATGTCTCTCCACAACTTTCGATCTCGACAGTTATTTATCATTTCTGTTGTTAACCCTCTGCCAAGCCATTCTCTTAAGCTGTCTGGTATTCTTTCTCTTTGCTTCCCTCTATCATTTCGTCCCTCAATTTTCCCAGTTGTCACAATATATTCCAGCTATTCTCTTCTCATTAAATGGCTAAAAAAATGATAATTGTTTCTTCCTAATATTGGAAATTAGCTCTCTTTTTGCTTTGACCTCTTTCAGAACGTTTTCGTTGCTATTCTTAGCTGTCCATGGTATTCTCAACATTCTTCTGTGAACAACATTTCTACAGACTCCAGTGAAATAATAATAGACAAACAGTTTTAGGAAGAAGGAGCCAGTAGTGGGGTGTAACTTACACTCCTATAAGGTATGGTGGAACGGATTTGATAAAAGGGGACTGACGAGAGGTATACTAAATGACAGAGATATTGGTGATATACCAACAAATTATGGCAGAGGCAGGTGGGTGAAAAGAGGGAGAGAGAGAGAGTAGAAGGGGTGGGAGGAAATAGAATAAAGGTGAGAGAACGAGAAGCTATGGTGATGAGTCTAATTAACCACTGCACATAAAAATGGACAACATAGGAACTCCGTTCCCCAGTTTTAGGAAGACCAGATACAGACAAACAAATTATGAGCTGAGATACCAAAGAGATGGTGGTAGACGAAGGAATGTACTCTTATTATTAGTCCAGAACAGTTTCATTGTGAGGTTACAGTTTAAGATTGCTCAAGTCTGTGGCATCTGTCAAGGATAGGTTAACAAGCGCCATTGTTCATATAACTGACATTTTATGACAAGGAACAGTTGGCTTTGTTCACTTTCTGACGGTTTCGCCTTATGTCTTTTGGCGTGTACTGAGACTGCTATGGTGGGGACTACAGCTACCTTTCTTTGTTTAGGAGATGAGTTAGTAATTCGGATCCACTGGCACGGGCGGTTGAGCAATTATGGAATTTAATTCGTTTGCAGTGATACCGGGACCCTACATAACCATAACAATATTAACTGACACTTCTAGCAAACTAATACACACCTGCTGTTTTCAAGAGAATGAAGTGCGTGCACACTGATACTTCATGTAGCTCGATGGTTATCTTACCCTAGTAATTCATAATTTATATTAGTTTGATACTAAGTTTCTATACTATATCAAGTCCATTAATGTGTAATTCTTGTGCGTGTTCGTCATTTCTTTTAATTCGATGCTATTTGACAATCTTTTGTAGCTCAGAACTGCATCCACTTTGAAAGCCGTGTCCGCACGCAATTGTTGGAAGTCATCAAGACGTCACCCTTGAGCATGACCATCATTCCTCACTCAACTGTTGAAAGTCATCAAGATGTTACCCTTGAGCATAACCATCATTCCTCATGTAACTGTTGAAAGTCATCAAGATGTCACCCTTGAGCATGACCATCATTCCTCACGTAACTGTTGAAAGTCATCAAGATGTTACCCTTGAGCATGACCATCATTCCTCACGTAACTGTTGAAAGTCACCAAGATGTTACCATTGAGCATGACCATCATTCCTCACTCAACTGTTGAAAGTCACCAAGATGTTACCCTTGAGCATACCCATGATTCCTCACGTAACTGTTGAAAGTCATCAACATGTTACCCTTGAGCATGATCATCATTTCTCACGTAACTGTTGAAAGTCATTAAGATGTCACCCTTGAGCATGACCATCATTCCTCACGGAACTGTTGAAAGTCATCAAGATGTCACCTTTGAGCATGACCATCATTCCTCACGGAACTGTTGAAAGTCATCAAGATATCACCCTTGAGCATGACCATTATTGCTCACGGAACTGTTGAAAGTCACCAAGATATCACCCTTGAGCATGACCATTATTCCTCACTCAACTGTTGAAAGTCACCAAGTTGTTACCCTTGAGCATAACCATCATTCCTCACGTAACTGTTGAAAGTCATCAAGATGTTACCCTTGAGCATGCCCATGATTCCTCACGTAACTGTTGAAAGTCATCAACATGTTACTCTTGAGCATGACCATCATTCCTCACGTAACTCTTGAAAGTCATCAAGATGTTACCCTTGAGCGTGACCATCATTCATCACGTAACTGTTGAAAGTCATCAAGATGTTACCCTTGAGCATGACCATCATTCCTCACTCAACTGTTGAAAGTCATGACACCCTTGAGCATGACCATCATTCTTCACGTAACTGTTGAAAGTCACCAAGATGTCACCCTTGAGCATGACCATCATTCCTCACGTAACTGTTGAAAGTCATCAAGATATTACCCTTGAGTATGACCATCATTCCTCAAGTAACTGTTGAAAGTCATCAAGATGTTACCCTTGAGCATGACCATCATTCCTCACTCAACTGTTGAAAGTCATCAAGATATTACCCTTGAGCATCACCATCATTCCTCACGTAACTGTTGAAAGTCATCAAGATATTACCCTTGAGCATGACCATCATTCCTCACGTAACTGTTGAAAGTCATCAAGATGTCACCCTTGAGCATGACCATCATTCCTCACGTAACTGTTGAAAGTCATCAAGATATTACCCTTGAGCATGACCATCATTCCTCACTCAACTGTTGAAAGTCACCAAGATGTTACCCTTGAGCATAACCATCATTCCTCACGTAACTGTTGAAAGTCATCAAGATGTTACCCTTGAGCATGCCCATGATTCCTCACGTAACTGTTGAAAGTCATCAACATGTTACTCTTGAGCATGACCATCATTCCTCACGTAACTCTTGAAAGTCATCAAGATGTTACCCTTGAGCGTGACCATCATTCATCACGTAACTGTTGAAAGTCATCAAGATGTTACCCTTGAGCATGACCATCATTCCTCACTCAACTGTTGAAAGTCATGACACCCTTGAGCATGACCATCATTCTTCACGTAACTGTTGAAAG